>CAUYSK010019054.1:0-25547 GCA_963575035.1 Avahi laniger | reverse complement strand
TTGCTGGGTAATTCTCCTCACTGGTGTACTGGGCCAAGGAGCTGATCGTCGGAAAACAAGCAAACAAAACTATCATTGCAAAATTTATGTATACTTGATTTTTCTTAATTTCTTTTTAACCAGCATGGGTTGGGGTGGGAGGGGCAAAAAACAAAAAATATGATCCTAATGATGTAGCAACAACTTAATTTTTGCAGATAGATCCAAGCCTGGTTCTTTTTTTTTTTTTTTTTTTGATACAGATTATAAATCTCTTGCCTGGAGCGAGTGCCGTGGCGTCAGCCTAGCTCACAGCAACCTCAAACTCCTGGACTCAAGCAATCCTACTGTCTCAGCCTCCCAAGTAGCTGGGACTACAGGCATGTGCCATCATGCCCGGCTAATTTTTTCTATATATATATTTTTAGCTGTCCAATTAATTTCTTTCTATTTTTGGTAGAGACGGGATCTCGCTCTTGCTCAGGCTGGTCTCGAACTCCTGAGCTCAGAACGATCCGCCCACCTCGGCCTCCCAGAGTGCTAGGATTACAGGCGTGAGCCACCGCGCCCGGCCATAAATCCATTTTTTAAAAAAATTTTATCTAGGAGTATCACAGGGGCATAAACACTTTGGTTATATAAATTGCCTTTGCACTGCCCAAGGAGTGTGCCCATCCCATAGATAGCACGTGCGGCATCCCGTAGGTGTGGGTATACCCACGCTGCCCAACACCCTATGAAAGTTATTTCCCATATGTGCACATTAGCATTGATCAATTAGTACCAATTTAATGGACAGTCCATGTGATGTTTCTTTTCCATTCTTGTGATACTTCACTTCGAAGGATGGGCTCCAGCTCAATGCAGGATAATACAATAGGTAGTTCATCTTTTTTTTATGGCTGAGTAGTACTCCATGCTGTACATATACCACATTTTGTTAATACACTCATGTATTGATGAACATTTGAGTTGTTTCCACACCTTTGAAATTGTGAGTTGTGTTGCTATAAACATTCAAGTCCAGATTTTTTTTTTTTTTTATAGAATGTCTTTTTTCCTTTGGGTAGATACCCAGTAGTGGGATTGCTGGATCAAATGGTAGTTCTACTTTTAGTTCTTTGAGGTATCTCCATATTCCTTTCTATGGAGGTTATACCAGTTTGCAGTCCCACCAGCAGTGTATGAGTGTTCCTATCTCTCTGCATCCACACCAACATTTGTTGGCCTCTCTGTAAGTTTTATTTGAGTTGTAGTGAAATGGTAGAAAATAAAAAGAATGTAGTGAGTTTTAAATAAATATAAATTTATCTAATTTCATTTAATATCCTTAAAGATCACATACCTTCTACTTATTCAGTGTCAAAATTTATTTATAAAATAATTATAAAAATACTATTTTGTAGCAGCCACTTTTCACTCCATAGCTTGGTAGAGAAGGAATAATTACTGGAAACACAGTGTTTAGAAACAAGAGAAGAGGCCAAAGCCTGAAGGAGAAAATGGCCTCCTCAGCTAAGTTCCTTCCCATATTCATTTCCAAGGACACGTGCAAAAGGTTAGGGCTATTTGCTAATCTCTTTAACATCCATACAGGTAAGCTGTTTCCAGCTGACTTCTGAACACAGCAAACAAGCAGCTTTGGGCAGGTGTTTCGCCTGTCCCTTCATTCGCCTTGCTCACATTCTATGCACCCATCCTTTCTTCTAGGCCCAGCCCCACATGATTTTGGTAACAAAATTCAAATTTGTAACCACCAGATTTGATCACACATTTAACTAAAACTATAATTTCTCACTAGAAAAGTTATAAAATTATTATGAAGAATTATTTTATACTTTCTGGTTCAGTAAAAGCTGGCTTTTAAGGTTAAATTATTTACCTCATTTGTCATATAGAACAGGAGCGCGACCTATTTCCATAGTAAATATTCTGAAAGGAATGACATGGCCACATAGAAAACAAGATTAAATCTAGGAGAGAAATTCCATCCACACATAATTCTCTTTTAGAGGAGGAACCTCAAGAGGAACATTGTTCGCTGACATGTGCAATTAGGTGTTTTCTTCTTTTTTTTTTTTTTGAGACAGAGTCTCACTGTGTTGCCCGGGGTAGAGTGTCGTGGCATCAACCTCGCTCAAGGCAACCTCGAACTTCTGGGCTCAAGCGATCCTCCTGCCTCAACCTCCCGAGTAGCTGGGACTACAGGCATGCACCACCATGCCCGGCTAATTTTTTCTATATATTTTTAGTTGTACGATTAATTTCTTTCTATTTTTAGTAGAGACAGGGTCTCACTCTTGTTCAGGCTGATCTCGAACTCCTGAGCTCAAACAATCCGCCCACCTCGGCCTCCCAGAGAGCTAGGATTACAGGCATCAGCCACCGCGCCCGGCCTGCAACTAGGTTTTAAATTTAGAATGTTAAAGCTTGAACAGAAGCTTCGTAAGTAACTAATTAAAAAATAACTAACTCTTGTACTCAAATTAGTATACTTGGATGATCTTTTACTAGGAAAGACATAGACTACTTTATGCAGATTTGAATTTTTTCCCTCTTAATTCTACCAAAATAGTGAAGACATAATTTAGTGCCCTAGTCTATTTTTTTCTTTTTTTTAAATGTCAATTTGGGTAGAGATGGCTTTAATTTGGCTGTTTGATTCCTACAGCGAGTTTAAGCTGTCACCTATCAATAATTCCTTCAACCAACATTGCTACTTCCAGTTTTCTGATTGAAATAATTTCTAATAATAATAATCTTAATTTTAATTTTAAATCCTGCAATGACATTTTTGAAAAATTATTACAATTAAGAGTAGATCAAAATCCTCTTTGTATTTTAGAGATATAGCAAATTTTCAGGTAGAGGACATCTGACTGGCTCCATATGCTACGTAATTATACTGCTTTATGCACTCACACTGTATATATGTTTGTATGTATAAAACAAAACATTTATTTATATAACAGTTGTATGCACATGTGCATATATAAAATAATTATGTGCATAAATATGAAAGCAATAGTAACATAGTAGGAATAAAAATTTTCACCAATTTTTCTTTTCAGGACAAAAGTTTTTCTCATGGAAAGGAATACCAACACTATACTGTGTTTTAGGACAATGTTTCTTTGTCGTTTGTGGACATTTGAGAAAGACAGCATCTGCCAATCGACAACTCAGGACCATCAATTCTGTTGTATTGTCCACATCTAAAATATGAGCTGGGTAAATGACAACATATTTTTCCCAGGATTGCTCCATGAAGAAGACTCTGTTGGGGTCTTCTTCATAAATTCTTTGCCTAGGCCAATGTGCACTATAATTCTGATATTCTGACATGGGCAGAATTTTCTAACTTGCATAATAAAATGCCTTCAATAATTTAATATAGAGCCCTCAGTAGTAAACAAGCCTTATTCAGTCTGAATTCTTTAAGGCAAGCTACTGACAGAGATTTATTTTTAATCAGACATAGATGAACTAATATTTAAATATAGGAACATTTATTGACTCTAATCCGGCATTTGATGACTACCACAACTAGATTCAAAAAGATTGCCAGAATCATACAATTTTTCACATATATACAACATAGATAATAGTGTTCGAGTCTTCTTTATTAAGGAACTAGTAGTAGTAACTCTTACCCACTGGAAAAAGATCATCTTTGCAGAGACTTTGACCTTGCATTAACTTTTTGCTTATAACTTTTCTTAAAGTATTACGATGAGATTTTATCAACAAAATAAAAGTATTGCTTCTTTCTGATGATCCCACAAATGCTAGGTCTACATTCTCTACTACCTCCTTTTCCTTGTCCATTTGATTGGAGAGGTTTTTGTTTTGTTTTGTTTTCTCTGCCTATTAATTGTTTTATTTAGACTCGTCACCCTGTTTTAATGATTTCTCTGCATGTGGTGATTATGAGAGGCATTTAAAGCCTTTGCTGAATAGTTTCTCTATATTTGAAGCCTGGAAGAAAAAAGGATCTGAAAAGTAGCTTGCAACAATAGCAGCTTGCAAATTTACTGTTATTAAGAGTATTGCTTACAGCTCTTCTTATCATTACCTATTTTGGAGAATTAGAAAGAAAAAACGAATACAGTTTAAGGCTTTTGAAATTGGAAGCTGCTTTTTTTTCTTTTCCAAAAGCAAATCTTCCTTTGAAAATAATAATTTTTACCACCCATCTTCTGAACTTGGCCCTGGCAACCCCATCCCGACCCACCCTGAAGGAGGGAGGTGGAAATGAGGATTCCACTGGCATATTTAAATAGTGGCTTTAATTAAAAACGTATCATTAACCGAAATAAAATGGTTTTGTAGTTAATCCTATTCATCCGAAAGGATAATCTGCTTCATAAAATATATTTTCCGAAATAAGAAGTCAGTGATCCAGGATAAATTAGAGCACTCCCACTCACGGGTGGGTCTTCCGGAAACAAGCCAAGGAGACGGGACGCACTGTAGCAATCCTCCCACCCTCCTTGTTATTTAAGCGCTTCGCATGATGACCGTGTCCGTCACGGGAGCTGGGAGAGGCACTGCAGCATTTGCAGACAATACTGTGTTGAGCTCACTAGCAATTGAAGTTGAAAATAAATCGTTCTCTTTCGGTAATCTTTGGGTTGGAAATGATGGAGACCAACACCGCTCAGCCTTGGCCAGTCCAGAAGGAGCCATTAACTTGGAGGTGTCAGTAGCCTACAGTCCCAAGGGGAAGGAAGCTTGGATTCAGTCATCTTTCTCTCTAGGGGGCCTGAAACCAGTGTCTCTGAAATCGTAATGCATGTATAAATCACTCAGAATCCGGTTAAAGTGCAGATTCGGCAAGTCTAGGGTGGCCTGAGCTGCATTGCTAACAAGCTTCCAAGGGATTCCAACACTCCCAATTGGTTTACTGCAACATAAGTGACCAGTTTCACAATGGAATCAAGAAATTATGTTCTTTTCTGTTTATTTTGCAATAATTGGGCTTTTTCTTAAGTGACATAAAATAAAATATAGGCATTTGCTTTAAACATACAAGTGGGCTAATGAGCATGGTAATGGCATGTGTAATTAGTTGGCAATTCTTCAACTCTGATGTGTCAATGAAATGTCCCATTATGAAGGTTACAGTATGAAGATTATATAACTAATATATTTTCTAAACTGGAACGTTTTGATAACAAAAGGGGGTACTTTTATAATAATTATGCTGGCACAATAAACAACTGAGAGATAGGTTCACCCTACTAATAGTGATTCCATGCTAAACAACTCTGGGTAATTTATTTGTTTTACTATATAAAAAATTAATTTTAAAAAATGGCTCATCTAACTGCTATTCTTTCCCAAGATTATATACTTATAAACATTGTTGTTTTCTTTCTTCATATATTTTTAAAAATTCATCCTCAGATGATAAGAAATTTTTAAAAATGCATCCCTCTGTAATCTCACTTTTCTAAAGCATGTATACAATATAATTTGGTCAAAGCTTTCCTGGTATTATTGGCACAAGAGTATTCAATTTTTCTAATAAATAATTGATTAAAATGGTAATTTTCCTGAAGTTTTAGATTGAAATTCTCCTATATTTACTAAGAAAAATGTGCATATTATCTCAATGTTCAAGTTATAATATAATGTCTTTTGACGCACCCTTTGTGGTGGTGTTCAATCTCAATCCTGATAATAGTTATGTCAGGATAATAATGAATTGCTGTTGTCTTTTTACACATGCAGGTAGATGGTGTTCTAGTTATATGTTTAGCTTTACTGATGTATTCAAATATATTTTATCGACTGTCATTGTGTTGTTTTACACAGAATGGTTTCACATAGGGGATATAACTTAATTCCACAATAAATATTGATTTACATTCTGCCACTATTAAAAGCTTGGCCTTATAGATAAATTTTATAAGCTCATAATTTGCCTTGTGCACCTTGGATTTTACTGTAAATTCATGATTCTTAAAGAGCCAATAAAAATGTTTGTTTAAAATCATCTTCATTTATATCAAGTGATTTACTTTTAAATCTTCTGGCTGAATTTTATGTGCATAGAATTGCATTGTATCAACTTTAATATCACACTATAATGCACAGTTTAAAAATCCTTTAAGTCTTAAGGGAAACAATGGAAGCTAAACTCAATTACCTGCAGGTGGGTTGTCAGTATGAATGAGACAAAGGCTGTTGTTTTCCAGCACAATTAACTGGCTTAAAGCTGGCATACAGTAATTTGTCAGCTAGAGAGAACCCTTTATTAACGCTTTTTAAAATATAAATTTAAGATATTTTTGCTACTTAAATTGGTAGTTGAATTTGTTTGTTGTTTTCAGAACTACATAGTTTTCGTAAATTCACAACGACAAGTTTAAATAAAGATTCATAGGATACAGCTGCCCCAAAGAAATAGCCCTTCTCATCTTTATAGTATTTCTTTTGTAGACAAGTGAGTAAATTACCCATTCTTTCCTCAAAAATTGAAAAAAAATACTCTGAAGTGATATATTTGGGCAAAAAGTGAAGTTTTTGTCCTTTACAAAGCCTATTATATATGTGGAGATATTTAAATAATACACAAATGTATTTCTAGATAATAACATAAAATAGCTAGATAATGATGGATGATCTAAACCTCTACTGGTTAATTAACTGACAAAAAATTCAGTCTTTAAAAATTGTTCAAATATATTTTACCAATTATTTTCATTTCTTTGTCAGGCAAATTACTTTTATATTCCCTGATAGAAGTTGGTTTATGTGAAATTATTGCACTCGACATATCTGTATATTAAAATATTCTCATTCTTAAAATCTTTTTTCCTTTGAATTATGTATATCTCAGAAATAAAAGTAGGTAATTAATCAAATCAATGTTTATATTTACCTTATAGTTCAGTTGCTCAATTCTTGAGTTTATCTAGAAAAATTATTTGCCCAATCTAAAATTAATTTAGCATTTTCATAAGAGCCCATATGACAATATTTAACAAAGATTTTATTTTGCTTAAGTTTTTTAAAATATGTTCTTAGTTAACTTTTTGTTTTGAAATAAAATCCTACAATAAATTTGCAAAATATTTACAAAGGATGTCCAGATACCTTCCAACCAGCTAGCTTCTTTAAATGTTAACATCTTCCTTAATCACAGTTCAGTTATCAAAGCTAAGAAATTTACAGCAATGTAATTCTAACAACTGGTCTACAGACCTTATTCGAATTTCATCAGTTGTGCTTCCAACATTCTTTTGCTAGATCAGAATCTAATCCAGGAAAACACATTGCAATCAGTTATGTCTCTTTTTACCTGGGACAATTTCTTAATCTTTGTGTATGCCTATCTTATTTTTAAAAGCTCTGAGCAGTTATTTTGTAAAATGACCATCAATTTGGACTTGTCTCATTTAGTCTCATGACTAAATTCAGGTTATGTGCTTTTGACAAGAATACAACAAAAGCAATGTCCCACTTTCCCAGGCCACTGTAGCAACATGACATTGATTGCGTTAATTTTTATCACTTTGTAAAAGTGATGTGG
The DNA here is from genome assembly GCA_963575035.1 of Avahi laniger. Lineage (NCBI taxonomy): Eukaryota > Metazoa > Chordata > Mammalia > Primates > Indriidae > Avahi > Avahi laniger. The sequence goes on along the minus strand of CAUYSK010019054.1, from coordinate 18,028 downwards.
TGCAGGTTTCTCCACTATAATGTTGCATTATCCTCTTTGCAATTAATAAGGATGTTCTGGGGAAATATTTGAGGCTATGTAAATATTTCTGCTTTTATTCCCCTTAATCCACAATGTTGTGTCCATTGATGATTCTTCCCTGAAACAATTACTCTTGTGATGTTTGCCAAATCATGATCTCTATTTAATCATCATTCAAATTTATTGCATGGTGCGTTGCAAAGGAGTACCTTAGGGTTTTTAAAAATGTCTTCTCTTTCAGTGGTTATTTCCTCTTTGACAGTTCTCATTTTTGTGTTTGTGCTTTCTCACTGTTTCTCTTGATCAAGTTATTTGGTGGTTTGTCTAGTTGATTAACTTTTATCAAATACAACGAAACAGGGCTTTTTATTTATTAATTGAGTCTATTACTTTTCTCTACTTCATTAATTTTGGCTTTTATTTTTATGATTACTCCCACTTTGCATACTTTTAATTTACTTGTTATTCCTTTTCCAGTTTTTGAGTCAACAATACTAAATTTATTGAAAGGTAAATCAGTTTTCAATAAATTTTTACATATTTTACAATTAAAATTTTATCAAGTTTATTTTAAGGCCTTCATTTTTACTAAAAAATGTGTTTAGTGTCATGAATTTTCCTCTGATCGCTGTCTTAATATATATCATAAATACATGTAATTTAATATTATTTCCCTTTTTACCTGAGTTTTTTAATAGAAGACTTTTAATTTCTTTTTTGGCTTTTGATTTGGTTAATAACTTTCAGTTTTATTAATAATTTCCAGTTTTGTTATATTGTGATTAGAGATTTTATTTTTAATAACCCTACATTATGGAACTCAATGATTTTTTGTGTCCTAATATACAATAAAATTTGTAAATTTAATGTGGGTACTTAGGAAGAAGTTTCATTTTCAATTATCAGGGCATAAAGTTTGATAAAATCTATCAAATTGTGTTGCTTAGGTCTTTTCTATACTTATTTATTTTTTATCTATTTGATTTGTCTTGTACTGAGACTGGTACATGAAAATCTCCTGTTACTAATGTATTTTTACTTGTCTCCTTTCATCTCTTGTAGGTTTGTGTTACATCTTCATTGTCAATTGTGGCTTTTAACGTTAAAATGTGCTTTCTTTGTCATGTTAAATGTATCTGTTTTGCTTGATTTCTACTCAGAATCACTACACCTGCTTTCTAATTGTCTCCATTTACCTGTATACCTTTGTCTTTCTCTTTATTTTTAGCCTTTCAGAATTGATTTGTTTTAAATGTTTTTAGTACAAGGCATAAAATTTAGTTGTCGCATTGTGAGTTAAATTTAAAAGCTTTTCTCTGAGTAGGAGAGTTAATGTATTCATTCTCAACTCTGTCAAATATTTTAAATTATGTGTATTATAACGTAGTTGCTATATTTCTTTCTCTCCAAGATGCACATCTTTTTGTTTTTTCATTTGACTAACTTGATATTTAGGGTTAGTATTTTGTTTTAGTAATTACCTTTGTATTTACAGAATTTTTACTAATTAGTAGCTTTCTTCATTCTAGTATTTACTTAATTTTTAATGCTATTAGTCCTGTTTTATTATTTAAAATATTACAATTTAGTTTGTGAGTTTTTAGTATTAGCCTTTAATTCACACTTATCACTTGCACAACATTAATGAGATTCTTCTACTTTCTTTTCTTCTCTCCTTTTCCATTTTTAGTTACATCATTTCTACTGTGTCATCACATATCATATTCATACACTGGCATTCCACCCTTGTTTTTATCTTTTTTAGTCCTATGTGCACACACACACACACACACACACATTTATAAAGCAGTTCTGTTGCTGAAGTGTTCACATTCAACTCTTAATTGACACAAGCTCATCATCTAGTATATTCTCAAAAAAATTTTTTATATACAGATTTCCCTAAGTTCTTGCAGATTTAAAAAGTGTTTTTCTAGGGCCTTGATAATTGAAGAAAAGTAAGTGGTGTATAAAATACTTGTTTCACACTTTGTCACTAAGATTTTTGAAAAATACCTCTCCAATGTCATCTTTTTTTTTTAAATGGTTTAAAAATTGGTTGCTTTAAAAATTTTCATGCCGATCTAATTCTTCTAGCTCTTTTGCCTTGTAAATGATATGCTCTTTTTACCTGGAGGCCTTAAAGACAACTTTTTCACTGTTGCAGTCAAGTAATTTTTCGAGGATATATTTCAGCATTGGTAGTTTTGAATTAATTTACTGAAATGCATAACTCCTTCAATTGCTGGATTCTGATCTCTTATTACTGCAAAGTTTTCTTAGATTATAGTTTTAAATGTTTTTTCTGCTCAACTGCTTTCTTCTTTTCCACAGACTGCAGTAATACAAACATTATTCCTTCTTCACATGTCCTATGTTTTCACCACTTTTCTCTGGCTCGTTTTAGTCCTTCTCTTACCTCGATTTTATTCTGTGGGTGTTTTCTTGCCTTTCTTCAATGATTTCATTAACTTTTAATTTGAGTCTATTATCCTTGGTCACAATATACTTTAGTAATTCGTTCTGATATAATGTTGTCTTTTTATTTCATTTCTTTCTTCAGTTCTCTTTTCTATCTTAGTTTTTAGTTATTTCTTTAATTTTTGCATTTCTGGCTCAACTATTTTTTAAATACACAAATGTTTGCTTGCCTGTATTTCATTAAGTTGAGACATTGTCTTGCAGTTTGTTTATTTGGTTTTTTTGCTTCATGGTTGCTTTCTTGGAGGCCAAGCAAGGAGAATTTTTTAGTTGAAGTGTGTTGAATCTCATTACTTTAAATTTGTTATAATTTTGCAGAGGTATATTTTTTCTTCATTTATGTTTTCTGATTTTGAGATGGTTTCCAAGAATCCTTGTCCAATGAAGCCCTCTTCTGTAAAAATGCGGCAAGTCAGCTTCTTTAGTTTGATATTTTTTTTGTTTTTGCTTCATTACCCCATTCATCACCTAACTGACAATGAGAAGAGTACCTCTCACCTTATTTCTTCTCTCCCCTGTCCCCTCCAAGAAACTGTGCTTTTTAAAGACTGATGTTTCAAATCATGTGAACATTTCCATTCCTGCTTTGTCATCTATGCTACGCGCTCCTGGGGCTTCTTTTTGTGTTTTGTATTTTCCCATTTACAGTAGACTTACCATTTCTATCTGTGGTGTTACATCAACCCTAGGCCTGTTGTTAACTTTCTCTTCTTACTTCAACTTTTCTTTGCCTGTCCTTATAATGCAAAGGCACATGACAAGATAGGTATGTGAGAGGTTGCTTAATGAGATTTGGTGTGATTTTTTTTTTCATAGTTATTTTGAAGTTTTTCCATTTGTTTGTCTTCACACTATGCTGAGGCTGTGTGTGTGTGTGTGTGTGTGTGTGTGTCTGTGTCTGTATGTGTATGTGTGTGTTTTATTTGTTCTTTTTGTTCAGCTTTGCTTTTGGACAAAATATTGGGAGAGATGGATCTAGACAGCTGCCATTGCCTTCAGTTACCCGGAAGTCCAATATATCTTGATTTTCAATTTCAATGTGTCACAGAAGTCAATTCTTAGATATCAATAATCTAATTGGTAGGCTGGCGCGGTGACTCACGCCTGTGGTCCTAGCTCTCAGGGAGGCCGAGGCAGGTGGATCATTTGAGCTCAGGAGTTCAAGAGCAGTCTGAGCAAGAGTGAGACCCTGTCCCTACCAAAAATAGAAAGAAATTAATTGGGCAGCTAAAAATATTTAGAAAAAATTAGCCGGACATGGTGGTGCCTGCCTGTAGTCCCTGCTACTTGGGAGGCTGAGGCAGTAGGATTGTTTGAGCCCAGGAGTTTGAGGTTGCTGTGAGTGAGGCTGACGCCACGGCACTCTAGCAAGGGAAACATAGTTATACTCTTTCAAAAAAAAAAAAAAAAAAAATTGCAAGCTATAGCATAGTGTCAGAGGGTATCTGCTATATATGTCTAACAAAGAATTCATATTCAGAAAGAACTACCACATAAAGAACTACCACAAACCAATGAGGAAAAAGGAAGACAACCCAATAGAAAAAAATGGGCAAAAGATCTCCAAGCACTTTGGTACAAAATGTATCCAAATGCTCAATAAAGATATGAAAGTATACTCAATTTCATTAATATTCAAGCAAATAAAAGTCACAATGAGCCACCAATGTACCAGTGGTTTTTCGTTAACTAAAATGAAAAATATACAATACCAAGTACTGGTGAAGTTCTTGAATAACTAAACTAATTGCTGGTTAAGCATGTAAAATGGTATGATCACTTTTGAAAATTAGACGCTACTAAACATATACATATCCTCAGACTCAACAATTCCACTTCTAGATATATATTCAAGTAAAATGCATACACATTTTCACCTAAAAGTATATCAAAAATATCCAAAATGCAAAGACATCCCATGTTCATGGATTAAAAGTGTTGGTATCACTAAAACATCCATATTATCCAAAGAGATTTACAGAATTGATGCAATCCCTACCAAAATCCCAACAGCATTTTTTGCAGAAATAGAAAAAAATCCTAACATTCATATGAAATCGCAGAGGACCCCAAATAGCCAAAACAATCCTGAGAAAGAAAAACAAAGCTGAAGTCCTCACACTTCGTAATTCCAAAACGTTACAAAGCTACAGTAATTAAAACAGTTATGTTACTGGCATAAAGACATACTGATTGCTAGGAGGTAGAGAAAGGAGGAAATGGGGATATGCTGTTCCATGGGTATACAGTCAGTTTTGAAAGATGAAAAAGTTCTAGAGACCCATGCACAACAATGTGCATATTGTTAACATAACTATACTATATATTTAAAAATGTTCAAGATAGTAAATTTTATGTTTTTGACCACAAGGAGAAAGAGAGGGACAGAGCAAGAGAGAAAAAGTGTGTGTGCAAGTGAGCAGTACAATGAAACACAAAAAAGTAATATTCATAGCAACACTATTTATAAAATGGAAATAATTCAGATGTCCATCAATAGTTTGAAATACTACACAAAAATGATAAAGAACGAAAGGAGCAATACGTAACATGGATTAATCTTACAAACAAAAAAACATTTTTTTTTTTTTTTTTTTAAGACAGAGTCTTGCTCTGTCACCCAGGCTACAGTGCAGTGGCATCATCATACCTCACTGAAACCTCAAACTCCTGGGCTCAAGTGATCCTCCTGTCTCAGCCATGAGCAGCTGGGACTACAGGCACATGCCACTGCACCCAGCTAATTTTTCTATTTTTAGTAGAGACAGGGTCTTGCTCTTGCTCAGGCTGCTTTCAAACTCTTGACCTCAAGCAATCCTCCCTCCTCGGCCTCCCTAAGTGCTAGGATTAGAGGCATAAGCCACCATGTCCCATCACAAAATGTTGAATAAAAGAAGCCAGACACAAAAGAGTATATATTGTACTTATTGGTTAATTTATATAAAGTTTAAAAATAAAAAACTAACCTACAATGTTAAAAATCAGGATAATGAATACACTTGGAAGAAATTAAGGGAAAGGGGGACTCCTGGGAATATCAGGAATGGTTTATTTTTTTAACTAAATGCTGCACAAATGGCATATTTATTTTATAATGCTATGATGATATTAACACTAAAATATACTAGAGTACACAAAGAAAGCTATAGAGAAATATTTTGATTAATATACTTACAAAAATTCTACATAAACACTCATGTATATATGTGGCTTAATGTATATGTGTACTCTCCAATATCTCTATTTCCTTTTCTTTTAAAGTAATAGAACTCCCTGAATTATGACTGGACAGGGCATACCGGAATAAGGACCAATTTCCTAGATCCTTCTCCCTCCTAAAGCTGGTATGTCAATGTAACTAAATTCTGGCTAATAAGATGAGAGGGAAAAAAGTATAACTTCTAGGTCTTGTCCCTATGAGGAACTCAGCCTCCGCCTCTCATCTCTTTCATTCTTAGGCTTTAATTCTTATCATTAGGGCCCAAGATAGATGATGAAGTCCAGACTCAACTTTCCTTGTTCCGCTTGCTATGGGAATGATGCACAGTTAGAGTACTATTTTAGATCACGAGAAGGTAGTCATGTGTTGAGAATGTAAGAACAAAAATAGAAAAAGTCTGGTCCCCAGCACAATCAAGAAACCAAGTAATATCCTCAACACCTACCCACACTTCAGAAGAACTTAGAAATAAACTTGAGTCTGTATTTTTGGGTCTCTATTATTGCTTTATTACAATAAACTAACCTATATCTGAAGTAATACAGCATATCAAAATATACCCCATGACCAAGTTGGTTTATTCCAGGCATATAAGAATGGGTCAAGACTAGGAAATTATAAAATATTTCACTACATCAGCAACTTAATGGAGATTAAATCTCATGATCAAATTACCAAAACACAAATGGTGATTTAGTAACATTTACAGCCATTGTAATAAAAACTAAGTAAAACAGAAAAAGAAGGAAACTACTGAAGTATGATGAAGAATTACTACCAAAACCTAACAGCAAAACACCACAAACATCATCTTAAAGCATTAAATAATAAAGCCACCTCTATTAAAATTAAGAATAAGACAAAAGGTCAGATGTGATGGTTCTTGTCTGTGATCCCAGAAATTTAAGAGGCTGAGAGGGGAGGATTGCTTGAGGCCAGGAGTTCAAGACCAGCCTGGGCAACATAGTCAGACCCTGTGTCTATAAAAAATTGTTTAAAAAAGTAAGCAGGGCATGGTGGCACATGCCTGTAGTCTCAGCTACTTGGGAGGCTTAGGCAGGAGGATTGCTTGAGCCCAGGAGTTGGAGGTTGCAGTGAGCTACGGTGATGCCACTGAACTCTAGCCCAGGTGACAGAGTGAGACTCTGTCTCAAAAAGAAAAAATAAAATAGAATAAACTAATAATAATAATAACATCTAAACAGAATGACCATATATCCCAGTGTGCCTAAGACAGGGTCATAACTTGGAACCATTATGCCAGCATCCAGTATAGTTTAATAACTTCATTTTTAAAAGAATTATTAATAATTACATTAAGGTAAGCAAGAATGAACTTACAGATCCAATTTTTTTCATTTAATCTCTAGACCTTTTCGTCCTACGTATCTTCTGTTTTTACATTCTTTGGCCTTCATCTTTTTGCCTTAACAGAACTTGGTCTACCTCTCTCATAGAGTCCTCACGTAGAGGCTGTTTACTATCCTTCCAAATACCTACAACCCCATGGTCCCAAACACCATGTAATCTCATGGTCTGGAAAGGGATGACCACTAATCCTCTAACTCCCTATAATCCCAAAAACATTTCAATAAAAATACCACCTTTTCTGAAATTCTCTATTTTCATGGCTTCAAGTGTCAACCGTGTATGATACTGACTACTAAATTTCTCTAGTGATGGTAAGACCACTGACTATCTGACATTTCCATATGGATGTTCCCAAGGAATCTTAAACTCAGTAAATATATACTGAGTTTATACATAAATCTGAAACCTGCTGTGCTATCCAACTCTGTTCTTTGTATATTCTGTAAAAGAAATGAATAGCACTACAATTCACCTCTCCAATTATCCAAGTCCAAGTCCAAAACCTGGAAGTCACTCATGAAATCCCTTATTCAAACATTCAATTAATCATCACTTATTATCAATTTTACCTTCTGTAAATTCTCCAATTCTATCCATCACACTACCACTGCCATAGTGCAAGTTATCTTTACTAGGATTATAGTAATAGTCTCTTAACAACTGCTCACTCTCCTTCCAGTATTGAATTCCTCCAATTCATTTTAGAGTCACCAAAAATTTCAAGAACGTTTATTTTTAAATTATGTGGTACCTTATGGTATATGAATTATATTTCAATTTAAAAAAATCATACGATTTTATAGTTTTAATCTTTCCATTCTAAGGCCATCATTCAACACAATTTTTAAATCAAGCACTTTTAACTCAATAGTTCTGGGTCACCAACTTATTGACAGCACTTTTATCACAACTATGTGTCACAAAGAACATCAATCAAAAAGGACATTATCAAATTAAATCCAAATGAATCCTTAACTTAAGAGAACTGTGTGGAGCGATTTCATCTATATAAACAGTATATAGTACTTAACTGCAACAAATTTTAGTTTTTGCTATAAACAGAGGCACTTCAACATGTTTATAAAATGAGCAATATAAGAACACTGTAAAAAAACTTTAAACCCATGGGAAGAAACCATTTTTAAAAAATTAAAACTCACCATACACACCTGTAGAAGTAGTAGAATTGTTCATGGTAAAAGGTCCGTTAATGATGCCAGAAGAAAGAAGCTCATCAGATCCCCGCTGAAAAGCAAAACCAAAGTTCAATTAATAAAACAAGTTACAGATAATGGACCACATTTACTACTAAAAGTATTAAAAGCCAACAATGTTACTTTATCCATGTATGAAGACGTTTAAGGGGAACTCCTCAAGAATCACACAATCTAAAGGTTGGAAGTGACAGAACGGCAAGGAAAAATTACTACACATTCCACATGATTGTCAGCTCTTACAATAAAAAAACAGAACTGCCACCACAGAAATGGGAGCATAATCTTGCAAACTTTTTAGATTAAACACAATACGTCATGTCTGAAATACCTACCTGTATTTAGGTGGGTGCATTCTGACATTGTTTTTGTAGTATGTATTTACATGAAAATAATCTGTGTAGCTTTCCTTAAGAATCTTGACTTTTAGATAGCTACATATTTTTTTTAAGTAAGACATACAGATACAATCTATTTCTATATTAGCCAAATTCTTTATAATCAGTGATTTTTTCATCCATTAATCCTCAAAATGATCTTTAATGTGAACTATTTCTTAAACAACTACTGTTCAATTTTCTCTTTTTTTCAGGTAAGAGTTTTAACCAAATCACAAATCTGTCAGATAAGCCTTTTCATTGTAACCATAATATCTACCAAGATTTAAAAGACTACTTTTAGGAAGGACAATAAATGCCATGTACAAAGTTAAAATCAACCTGTTTCAAATGGTACTATATGTTTAGCTTGGTCAATTTTTAAGAACAGTATTTTGGCCCACTGGATAATAAAACTTAACCCTCAAACAATCCTACAAATGTTAGAATACCAATAATGCTACAGCAGATAGTTAAATGTTTAGAGGTAAGCAGCATTTCTATAGTGAATAACTTCAGCCTTTGCTGAAGAAAGACGAATGTGTTTGTTTAACGGAAATACAATTATTTGAACAATTCCTGTATAAACATCCAGAAATTACACCCTTTGGATATTTCACCAGAAGTTTATAGAGACACCTTGGGACAAGACGAATGAATCAGCTGGGTGCGGTGGCTCACGCCTGTAATTCTAGCACTCTGGGAGGCTCAAGTGGGAGGATCACTTGAGCTCAGGAGTTCAAGACCACCCTGAGGCAAGAGTGGGCCTTCATCTATACTAAAAATACAAAAAATTAACCAGTCCTGGTAATGCACGTCTGTAGTCCCAGCTACTTGGGAGGCTGAGGCAGGAGGATAACTTGAGCCCAGGAGTTGGCAGTTTGCAGTGAGCGATGATGGCACTCTAGTCCAGGTGACAGAGTGACACTATCTCAAAAAAAAAAAAAAAAAAGAGGCAGGAATCAAGTAAGCATGCGGGATGAAAAAAATTGAAAAGCTCAACTAAAGCCTCCCTTAAAGCACCGGTCTCCTTGATAATATCTGAGATGTAGATATTAGAATTTGAAGTCTGATAATTAAGACAGACTTTGTAGTTTGCTGGCTACCTACAGATATAGAAAGGAAAATTTTGCAGTTTTAAATGTAGTAAAAATTTAAATGTGTCCAACCATTTTTATATATGAGAAATTTGGTAAAATATGTTACTAACAGATATATATCTTCTATGCATATGAATTTAGTATTAACATGTTTCTATCTGCAAATCAAGTTAATTTGATCTTAGAAACCACTTGTAAGTCACTCTAGCTCTTTCTGGACTTGTAGCAGTATGTTAAAATGTTAAAATTAACTAAATGTTAATTATAGGTGGAATGTACACTGAAATATAAAACACCAAACAATAATGACTCTAGGAGATAATGTAAAGGAGTATCTTCATAATCTTGGAGGAGGAAGCGGTTTTTTAAACAAGAAATAAAAAGCACTACTATAAAGGAAAAATATTGATAAGCTAGGCAACATTAAAATTAACAATTTAGGCCGGGCCCTGTGGCTCACGCCTGTAATCCTAGCTCTCTGGGAGGCCAAGGCGGGCGGTCTGTTTGAGCTCAGGAGTTCGAAACCAGCCTGAACAAGAGCGAGACCCGGTCTCTACTAAAAATACAAAGAAATTAATTGGACAACTAAAAATATACAGGAAAAATTAGCCGGGCATGGTGGCGCATGCTTGTAGTCTCAGCTACTCGGGAGGTTGAGTGAGGCAGAAGAATCGCTTGAGCCCAGGAGTTTGAGGTTGCTGTGATCCAGGCTGACGCCACGGCACTCTCACCCCGGCAACAGAGTGAGACTCTGTCTTCAAAAAAAAAAAAAAAAAATATTAACAATTTAACAAAGAACATAGAAGAATAAAAAGTTAAGTCATAGAATAGGAGAAGATATTTGCAATACATATAACCAACAAAGGATGTATATCTAGAACTTACTAAGAAAAAGAAAAAAAGGAATGCAAAGACACTAGGAATCAGTAAGAAAACGTCAAGATAACAGAAAATGGCAAGAGACTTGAAGATGAATCTCACAAAGTGGTAGACTGTTCCAGAGAATTGGGACCCTCTCCTTTTCCTGGGAAAGGATTATTCACCCCCATCCATGGCTTCTTGCGGGAAGAGGATAACTCCCTACCCCTTTGATATTGAGCACAGCTTTGTACTATCATTTGGCCTATGGAATATGAATAAACATGACTTACACTTAATCCAAGCTGAAGCTTTAACAATATCAGTCATTTCTGCCAGTTTTTTTCTTTTTCCCTCTGAAATAAGAAGAGCATATCCCTAATAGGAGTTGCTCTTTCAGCCTGATTCCCAGAATAACAAATATAGCTCCGTAACAGCCACCACCATTATAAGTGAACAAGAAATAAATGTTTTTTTAAGCCATATACAAGTGACTAAGACCACACCCAATAAACATAGGAAGAGATGCTTGACCTCATTAGTCAGCATGGAAATGCAAGTTAAAACCACAATGAAATATTAAAAAGACTGACAATATCAAGTGTTCATAAGAATGTAGAGCAACAAAAACTCTTACATGGGGGCATTAAATAAGTACAATTTACTGGAAGTGTAAACTGGTACAACTTGGAAAACTGACCCGATCTACTAAAGTTGAATATTTGGATATCCTGGGATTTCTATGTATTCTACTCCTATGGTTACTTCCCAGAGATTGCCTGCTTATGTACATGGAACATATGAGAATATGTTCAGCAGCATTATTTGTACTAGCCAAACTAGAAACAACCAAATGTCATCAACTATAGAATGGGTAAGTAAATTTTTGTAAATGCACATAATGATCATACAGCAATGAGAATGAACTATTACTCCACACAATAACATAGATGAATCTCACTAACATAAGAAGTCAGTCACAAAAAAATATACACTATATTGCTGCATTTATAAAGGGTTCAAAAAGAGTCAAAATTAAACTATATATCTATATTCAATAGAAGGAAGTTGGACCCCTTTCTTATACCATACACAAAAATTAACTCTAAATGGGTGTCTACCTAAATGTAAAACTATAAAACTCTTATAAGGCAACACAGGAGTAAATAAATCTTCATGACTTTGGGTTAAGAAATGGCTTGACACCAGAAGCACAGTACAGAAGAAAAAAACAGATAATTGGACTTTTTTCAAAATAAGAACTTTTGTACTTTAAAGAATACCATCAAAAAATAAAAAGACAACCCAGAGAACAAGAGAAAATATTTGCAAATCATATATATGACAAGGGACTAGTATCTAAAACATCTAAGAATGCTTAGAACTCAACAATAAAAAGGCAAATAACCCAATTAAAAAATAGGGAAAGGATTTAAATAGATATTTCTCCATAAAAGATATACAAATGGCCAATAAGCACATGGAAAGATGTTCAACCTAATTAGTCATTAAAAAAATGGAAATCAAAAATCACTTCAAATAAAAAACAAGACCATAATATTACCACATACCTATCAGAACATCTAAAGTAAACAGTGACAATATCAAATACTGACAAGGATATGGAAAAAACTGAATCTCTCATACATTCCTGGTAGGAATGTAAAATGGTATAGCCACTCTAGAAAACAATTTGGTGGTTTCTTAAAAAACTAAACATATATTTAGCAATCTCAAAAGATGACATGCACTATGACTTGACTTACAGCATTCTTGAAATGACCAAATTATAGAGATGGAAAACAGATCAGTGGTTGCCAGGAGGTAGAGGTGGGTGGGGGGAGGTGGTAGGTACAATTATAAAAGGGTACCATAAGGGAGATCTTTGTGATGATGGATTAGTTTTGTATCTTGATTGTGATGGTATACATGAATCTACACATGCAATACAATGAATTAGAACTATATATAGGCACTATACCAATGTCAACACCCTGTTTCCATGGTGTACTATAATCAAGTAAGATGTAACCATTGGAGGAGACTTTGTAAAGGATATACAGGACCTTTCTATAGTATCATTAGAACTTGCCATGACTCTCTAGTTGTTTCAAAAGTAAAAACAAAACGAAAGAAAAGAGAAAAGAGAAAAGAGAAAAGAGAAAAGAGAAAAGAGAAAAGAGAAAAGAGAAAAGAGAAGAGAAGAGAAGAGAAGAGAAGAGAAGAGAAGAGAAGAGAAGAAAAGAAATTCTATGACAACAGATACTTGAGCCAAAGGATTCCTACTGGCTTGAGAGTCTTCTTGTTAGCTTAGAAGAGTCATTACTAATCCCTGTACTAAAGCGTCCCACAGTACTTTGTCATAGCTCATTCCTACGCTGTGCTTCTGTACAATGGTAGTCCAGAAGGCTTTCCTTCAAAGATAAGCAGCTTTCAAAACAGAATCGCATAGTTCCTTATTGGGAATCTATATGGAAGGAAAAGGAAGGAAAGAAACATTACAAAAGATAACACACATGAAAATTACACAACCTTAAACTGTGACCAAACAGCTTTTTGTAAAATGAAAGAAAAATGTAAGAAAACATAATAGCCTTTCCTAAATAAAAATATGAAGTGATAAAATAGCTCAAGGGAAAAGCAAATAAGAAATCTACCAAAGGAGTTAAAAGAGAATGGTGAGAAAGAATAACACAGTATCTCCAAAGTCAAACATTTCAAAGAGAAGGATTAGGAATTAAATGCAAACACCTTTCTATTATCCAAAGAAATTACCTGTGGTGAGGAACCAATACTTTCTATGATTTTGATGTCAAAAAACTAGAATCTTGAAGAAAAGTTCAGGAAAGTACTTTTCTTGGAGGCAACTGAGATTTCCTGAAAGGCATGTCTCACCCCCAAAGATTTTTAACTAGGTCTAGGCTGGAGTCTAGATACACCTGTATATTTCCAAAGCTCTGGAGCAAACTGTAATCGTGTAGTCAATTGAGAACTACTATAAACAGATGCTGTGATGACAGAGGCAGAATGGTAGTTAAAAAGGCAGTCTTCTTAGACCAGACAAGATCTAGGTTTTAATTCAGACTCCAAAAACTTAGCTCACCTTTTCATGATACTACAAATTATTTAATCTTTCTAAGCCTCGGTTTGTTTACTTGTAAAACGTGGATCATAATGATACCCACTCTCATGGGTTGCTCTGAAGATTTATTATTTCTAATACATAAGTCTATTTATTAAACACTGGCAAATAAATACTAGTGATTAATTAGCCATTATTCAGTCCTTTTCAAAAGCTAATATACCAATAGTTACATGTATTTAATGCAATTAATATTGGACAGCAATTGCCTAAAGGTTAGAGACATTCTTTGAACAAAGGAAACTTTCAAAAGTTTAAAAAAAAAATGCCACCTTACTATCCTACCACTCCAAAATTTCCTTCTCTCAGATAAATTCATAGGAGACCTGATTTTGATTAAATGTACTTAAAACTAAAATCAATAATTTTCACATTATGTAATAAACTCCTTAAAATATTCATTTCTAATAACTAGAGTTGATACTTTCTTTGCATAGAATTATACAGAAGATTTATTCAAGTCCCATTTATGGTTAACCTTTGAGGAAAAGAAAGAATAAAGCATGTATCTGCCTGTGCATTTGAATTTTTCTTGCAGAAAACTACGATGAGCTTTGTTTGGAGGAAAAAAGTCAATTTTTTCACTCTAACCATCCTTTTTTAAGCATCTTTGCATATTGATCCAATAATCTCAGAATAAATCTACAAATGTTAAATAGCCATATTTCTCATTTTGATAATTCATTTATCTTAATGTGCATATTATGAAATTACAGTATGAATCTATGCTTCACTCCATAATCTTTTTTTTTGATACAGGGTCTCTGTCATCCAGGCTGGAATTAGGATGCAGTGGCATGATTATAGCTCACTCCACAGGCTACATAAGCCTTTTAACTGATAGGCCTGTTCCATGTTGTTATATAGTCTTTGTCGCAATTATTTTTAATAGATTATTAAAATGCTAAATGGTATCCTTAACTATTCTCCTATTATTAAATATGTTGGTGCTACTTCCAACTCATCAATACAAATTATGCTGCTAAGATTCTTGAATATAGGATTTTTCTGGATTTTATATTTTATCCATATAATAAATATTCAGAAGTGAAACAGACAACTTTTCCTTGTTAAGTGAAAGGTAAAACTGCAAGAAATCGCAAATTCCTATAGAACAATGTAGAGTAATGTCAAGTTACTACTACACTGCAAATGACTACTAAAAAGCATTTTTATTTCTAGAGTAGTCTTTCAAATATTGCTAAAATTAGCACATGACTGCCTCGTTTTAATACGTCTCAGAGTTTGTGCAGTAAAAAATTTAACCTTGTTCAAGAGAGGTGTGGCTTTTGCCCTATCCTTCTGGCAGGTGATCTCTAAGTCCTTGGAATGTCATGCCTGAGTGGATTAGTTTTTTTTTTCTGCCTGGAGGCCTTGGGTCACCAGACAGTCTTAGGTTAGGTTGGTGGCTAGCCACAACCTAGAATGATCAACAATAAGATTTAGGGTAGGGGGCTTTGGGTCACGCCTGGAAGGGCTGGAGATTAGACAGAAATTAGCAAGCAATCAATTATGCCTACATAACAGAAACCCAATAAAAAATGTAAACACCAAGGCTCAGCTTGGTCAGCTTCACTGGCTGATAATATTCAAGCCTACTGCCACACATTGTGCTGGGAAAGTTACGTGTCCATGGAGAGAGCACAATGGAAGCTCACGTTTGGTACTTCCCAGGACTCCATCTTATTGCATTTCTCCCCTTGGCTGATTTTAATCTGTAGCTTTGCAGTAAACCACGTCCTGTGTATAACAGCTTTCAGTGAGTTCCGTGAGTCCTTTTAGCAAATTATCAGACCTGAGAGTACCTTTGGGACTCTCCCATACTAGCAATCGGTGTCGGATGTGAGGGCACTCTTGTGTGGAAATGTATTCCATAACTTCACAGTTGGCTTAACTTTTCACATGGTTAAATGATGAAATCAGTAAATATAATAAAATTATTCATTTATTTAACATTTTTAAAAAACTTAATCTTTGAATTACCACTGGACTTCCAACTGTAAAAATATTTTAGTCTGAAAATGTGATCAAATATTCAAGTATTAAAAAAACAGAAATTTAAATATATATTTACATTAATGCAACATCTTAACTGTCACATTCAAAATATAAACTGTCAATAATAATGAAATGGTGAACACTGCAAAAAGTCTTCTAAATAAACAATTACGTTCAACAATACTACTTAAAGTCTATTTCAGTGACAACAGGAGAAGCCTTTAAAAAAGAATGAAATACGTCTAAAATAATGCATAAAGGAGAACCCTATAGAATCAAATCAAGTGTTACAATAGCTATTTTTATTGCCTTATTACATGTCGAGATCAATTAAAATATAAGATCATGAGGTTTCATATCTGGAAATTCTGTTTTCCATCAGAGATGGGGTTTATCATTGATCATATAGACAAGCTATTTCTCAAGTAATTATGATATTTTTCTCCTAATAATTTCAGAATGTGATAAACCACAAAAAGAAAAAGAACATACATTTGAAAATCTGATCATAAAAAATATTCTGATATCCAAAATTTACTGGCCAAGTTTTCTTCTAAGAATTCATTTTGGAATTACAGAAAACAAAGGCTTTTTGGTATTATTATAAAGCTTAAATCCAAGAGTCACATCACGTTGTAAAACTTCATAAAACGTGAGTAAAACAGAGTAATATTAGTTCTCTAACATTTCTTTAAACATTCCTTTTAATTAAAAAAAAACTTTCTTTTCATAGACATAAATTCTTTCTCCTAAAAACATTATCACTGCATATAATTATAGACTACTTCAGTAAAATATAAAAAATTTCTGAAAATTATACTTAACATTTATATCCTAAGTGTCTGAAAAGCAATTTTCCATTACATTAATAGTAAAGGAGAAATAATGCAGACCTAGGTAAAATTGAATCTCTGTCCCATAAGGTTTGACTGCTATGATAAGAGATTACAGTTTAAGGGCAGAATGGAAGATGCTAAGTAGAATGAAGACATTAAAAAAATGAAGGAGGCTGGGCAAGGTGGCTCACACCTATAATCCTGCACTCTGGGAGGCCAAGCTGGAGGATTGCTTGAGCTCAGTAGTTTGAGATCAGCCTGAACGAGACCTCGTCTCTACAAAAAAAACAGAAAAATTAGCTGGGCATGTGGGCACACACCTGTAGTGCCAGCTACTTGGGAGGCTGAGGCAGGACGATCACTTGAGGTCAGGAGTTTGAGGTTGCAGTGAGCTATGATGAGGCCATAGCACTCCAGCCTAGGTCACAGAGCAAGACCAAGAAAAAAAAAGGAGGTAGGTGAGGTTTGTGCCACTACACCTGGTCCTTTTTTTTTTTGTCGCTGGCCTCAGAGCCAGAGCCTCTATTTAAAACAAACAAACAGACAAAAAACCCCTATAATCCCAGCTACTCCAGAAGCTGAGGTGGGAGGATTACTTGAACCCAGGAGTTCCACATCAGCCTGGGTAACAAAGCAAGCCCCCTGTCCCAAAAATAAATAAATAAATAGAATTTTAAAATAAAGGAAAACTTGGTTAGATGAGTGATTACTGTAGACTATCAAGAGAAGGAAATTGTTAAAAGGGGAGGAGAAAAAAAGACTGTACCACAGGTAAACAAATTAACAGTATTCAAAGAAAGCCTCAACAAGCCAAAAATGAAGACACTGGGGCCTGGGGAGTGGGTTTTAAAGTTAGCAAACAACACTGGATCAACAGTCTCCTTAGAAACACACAGTAAGTTTACATAAATCCAGCAGTTCTTCAGTGGACTTGCTAGCTCTCTAAGTCAATACACCAATCAGCTTCACTGTCTCAAGTATCAATTATTGAAACTCTCTCCAGTTGAAGAATAATTCACAGGGCCAGCAAAGCAAACAAATAATCTAAGCAGCACAAATAAAGTGTTTCATTATCAAATTTGATAGAATTGGTTTTATTTATTAAAATGAGAGTACTAACATGATAAAAGGCAATCAACACAACTGAGAAACAGCCACTGAAGTAACATGTGAAGAAGATTGTGAAAATAAGCCATTAACCCATGGTTATACTTCAGATCGCACCTAAAATGCATATGAAATTCAAGAATAAGGTATCATTTGTTTAGATCTATCAAGATACTATGGGAGGCCGAGGTGGGCGGATTGTTTGAGCTCAGGAGTTTGAGACCAGCCTGAGCAAGAGCGAGACCCTGTCTCTACTAAAAATAGAAAGAAATTAATTGGACAGCTAAAAATATATAGAAAAAA
>CAUYSK010019053.1:0-11135 GCA_963575035.1 Avahi laniger | reverse complement strand
TTTATTTATTTATTTATTTTTGAAGACAGGGTCTCACTCTGTCACCGAGGCTGGAGTGCAATGGTACAATCACAGCTCACTGTAACCTCGAATTCCCAGGCTCACATGATCCTCTTGCCTCAGCCTCTCAAGTAGCTTAGGACTATAAGCGTGTGCCACCACACCCAGCTAATTTTTTAATTTTTTTGTAGAGACGGGGTCTTGCTAGGTTGCTCAGGCTGGTCTCAAACTCCTGGCCTCAAGTGATCCTTCTGCCTTGGCCTCCCAAAGTGCTGGGATTACAGTCATGAGCCTTGGCCTTCTGCACCTAGCCTACCTTCAATTTTTTATAAATTTTTCCCATATCTGTATGTTTTAAAACCTAACATTAAATATACATGGTAGGTATTTGACAAATATTAGAAATTTGACCTCTCCCATCACTTAAGCTTCACATATATTAACTCATCTAATTCTCATAATAATCCTATGTATGTATTATTATTATCCACATTTTATAGTTGAGGAAATTGAGGCCCAGGAAAGTTAAGTAACTTTCTCATTAATATTAAGCTTCTATATTGGTAAACCTCAGATTTAAAACCAGGCAGTCTTGGCTTTCAAGTCTGTGCTCTTAACCTTCAAACAACACTGCCTCTCAAACCCAAGCAAAACTTCTGTTTAACTGAGAAATCTTTCAGTTGAAAACATGGTTAATAATTAATTTCAATGTATTAAAGTAAACATCAAATTGGTACATAGTTTTCATACCAACTGTAATAATCCCTAAATTCTTAACCTACTTATCATTCATAACATAATACATTCTATTTTCACAAACCATTTCCTTAGTAAAATCCTAAGTTGATTTTACTTTTTTTTTTTAAGACAGGATCTCACTCTTTTTGCCCAAGCTAGAGTACAACAGCAGCATCACAGCTCACTGCAACCTCACACTCCTGGGCTCAAGTGATCCTCCCACCTCAGCATCCCAAGAAGCTGGGACTACAGGCATGCATCACCACGCCTGGATAATTTTTTTCTTTTTTTGTAGAGACAGGGGTCTCACTATCGCCCAGGATGGTCTTGAACTCCTGGCCTCAAGTAATCCTCTCACCTTGGTCTACCAAAGTGCTAGGATTACAGGTATGAGCTACTGAGACCTGATTTCACTTTAAATGGTTCAGTGATTTTTTTTTTTTTTGCCAAAGTTATCAGTTACTTTCTTCTCCCAAAAGATTGTCTCATTCTATTTTAAGTATATAATGTACAATTTACCAAATTTTAGAACTAAGTTTTCCTCTTTCCTTCCTCTAGAAACCAGTATTTGAGCTTTCCATTAAATACTTTCTCTTTTACTGAATGTTAAAATAACATCAAAGTCAAAAATTAGAACTAGTTATTCTGTGTGAGGCCAATAAGCACTTTAACCTTTGAAGGAACTCTAAGTAGATCAAGAAAGAAAGTTATCAATATTTTATCTGCTAACATTTACACTGCAACCTACTTAAAACAGTAAGTTATATGGCTGTTATAATTTCTGGAAGGTATTGGCTTACCTAAGAAATCTAGATTTTCTCTTACCCTTCTAGAAAAAACATACTATCAGGTGTCATAAAACATTTTTCCTATGTTTTATATCATAAAGATTTAATAACAGAACTGACTGTGAGAGGAGAGAAGAGCAGAGCCTATCTTAGGTTTAACTTTTAGAACTTCTTAAAGGAAAATATCAATAAAATGGGGGAAAAAAGGGAACATTTTATTTTCTACATGAAATTAAAGAAAAACAGTATGACAGAAAAAGCTTCAACTACTCAGATCTCATTTGAAGCCCAAATCTGATATTACTAGCAGTGAGACTTTGCATAAATTAACCTCTCTCAACCTCCATTTCCTCATCTGGAAATTAGTAATAATACTATCTACCTTGAAGAACGGGTTATTAGAAGTAATAAAAGAAGCAGCTAGATCATTCCTCCTCCTCCACCCTTTTTTATATTCACCACACTAAGTAAACAGCAAGAACTGACTCACTTCAAGTACAAGCCATTATATAAAATTTATTTAATATATCAGTCAGGCAGTTAAAGCAGTGGTCCCCAACCTTTCTGGCACCCGGGACCGGTTTCATGGAAGACAATTTTCCCACAGGGCTGGGCAGGGTAGTGGGGCATGATGGTTTTGGGATGATTCAAGCCCATTATGTTTATTATGCAGTCAAACCTCTCTGCTAATGATAATCTGTATTTGCAGCTGCTCTCCAGAGCTAGCATCACTGCCTCAGCTCCACCTCATATCATCAGGCATTGGATTCTCATAAGAAGCTGCAACCTAGATCCCTCGGGTGCACGGTTTACAGTAGGGTTAATTCTCCCGTGAGAATGTGATGCCCCTGTTGATCTGACAGAAGGTGGAGCTTATGTGGTGATGCCAGCAATAGGGAGTGGCTGTAAATACAGATGAAGCTTCGCTCACCTCCTGCTGTGCAGCCCAGTTCCTAAGAAGCCACGGTACTGGTTGGGGACTGGGGTTTGGGGACCACAGAGTTAAAGTATCAAAATAATTGTCATTGTGATCACCCTGCACAGGCTGTTGTCCTAAAAGTCCCACTCCTACATTCAACAATAGGAAGCTGTTTCTTGTGTAGGTTGAACAAGTAATCTAACTTTCTTTCAGTTGAGATTTGGTTATAACCTTTTTTAAAGGAATGTTTTTCTGTTACTAGACAGAGACACACTTCACTTTGAGTGAAAGTTCAAACTGGCCATCCCAGAGCCAACTGGATCACATCTAATGCCATCCACCCAAGCCATCCAGTTTTATTAAAGATGTTGCCAAGTGGTCAGACACAGTGCCTCACGCCTGTGATCTGGGAGGCCAAGGCGGCATGATTGCTTGAGCTCAGGAGTTCAAGACCAGCCTGAACAAAAGTGAGACACCATCTCTACTAAAAATTAAAAAATCAGCCAGGCATCATGGCGTGCGCTTGTAGTCCCAGCAACTCGGGAGGCTGAGGCAGGAGCATCACTTGAGCCCAGGAGTTTGAGGCTGCAATGAACTACAATGAAGCCACTACACTTTACCAGGGGCAGCAGAGTCAGATTCTGTCTTGAAAAAAAAGAAGCTGCCAAGTCTCTAGAGAATTTATAGAAATAAGAGCAGGAGAGGAGAATTACACAAAGCAGGGGATGAGAAATTACTAGTCAACTATACAACCTGAAGTTTGACTTTAATATAGATTTTATCAGTCAAATTTATAACTACCTGAAATTTTTCTCAGCCATGCCAAAAATCATAAGATCTATTTACATACTTTAGCAATCTAGTGGAAAAAAGCAATTAACCAAGTTCTTTAATTATCCGGAATTGATGATACTTAAACTTTCTTTCAGAGGTCCCTACACATTTTAATTTTTGATAGCACTTGTGTGTGAGGGGGCAAACACTATACATAAATAAATAAAAAATACTGTAGAAGACTTCGTTCTCACAGTTTTAAAAGAAAGTTGATTCTGACATTTAGAAATGCAATTAGTGAACAGTTTTGGGTTTTTTGGTAGGGACAGGGCCTTGCTATATTGCATAGGTTAGTCTCAAACTCCTGGCCTCAAGGGATCCTCCTGCCTTGACCTCCCAAAACGCTGAGATTACAGGCAAGAGCCACCATGCCTGGCCACTGAACAGTTTTTATTTGTAATATCACTTATATTCTATTCTAAGGAAATAATTATGAATATAAGATGACACTTAATTGTTACAATATAAGCTCCATGACAGCACAGATTTTTTTCTATTTATTCATTACCACATCCTCAGTGCCTAGAAGTGACACTCATTTATTCAAAGAAAAAAAAAGAGCCATACAATGTTATTTACAATAGTAAAAAACAGAAAACACCTATGACACATTATGCATTCATTATAACAGTGAAAATTCTGTAATTACATGGATGTGCTTACACTCATTTTTTTAAAAAAAAATTTAACTTAGGCATTAAGACTGGGTTCTCATATGCACGAGAATGAAACTAGACCCCTATTTCTCACCATACATAAAAATCAAATCAAAGTGGATTAAAGACTTAAATCCAAACTTAAAACTATAAAACTACTAGAAGAAAAATAGGGAAAATACTCTAGGACATTGGTCTGGGCAAAAATTTCTTGAGTAAAACCTGAGAAGCACAGGCAACCAAAGCAAAAAAATGGACCAGTAGGATCACATCAAGCTAAAAAGCTTCTGCACAGGAAAGGAAACAGTCAACAATGTGAAGAGCTAACCCAAGAGTGGAAGAACTGGGTTCTAATGTCAGCTCTATCACCAATTTGACCTATACCCTGGGGTAAATGACAATCTACTTAGGTTCCAGTACCCTCATGTGTACTATTTCTTCCCCTACTTCATGGCTTTGGCTAGTCCTGATGGGACTATACTGGATAGAGATTACAGGGAGAACAACATGCCTGACTTACCTCAGAAAGCAAAGACTAAAAACCAGCATGACAGATAAAAGCGGTATGCAACCTATATCAAACCGAACACACCATCCCATTGACTAGGAGATCCCCAGTGACATGCTCTTCAAGTCACAATGACTCAGAATCATCAATTTTAACTCTAGGGTCTCAAAGGCACACTTGGACCACTGTACAATAAACAGCCAGTAATTTAGGTCATTTGATCCAAGAGAACAATGCCATCAAGGGTACACCAAAATATCAAGTTCTACTGTCAAAAGAGCCAGGAAATAAAGTACAGGTGGAAAGGGAGCAATTTCACCTGCTAGAAATAGAAAAAGTAGATCCATGTGCTAGCCAACAACTTTTACACAATGGAATAGGATGCTTACCTCTCTGCTAGAAGAAAATAAGCAATTCTCAAGTTCTTAGAATAAAAACTATTATAATCTTAGTATATTCATTTTATATCATCTGAGAAAAATCTATGAAGACAATGTTTTCTCTTTTACAGAATCTTCCAGATGAAAATCTCAATGACTTCCCAAGCAGCATTTGCCCTTCAATACCTGCACCTCCATCTCCTTTCCGTGGCCCACATTCACATGCTTTATTAGCGTCCACAATTAATGAAGCATGAGAGCACAGTGCAGTGGTTAGAAGCACTGACTCTGGAGTTAGATTGCCTGAGTCCAAAACTAGACTCTATCGCTTCCTAATTGGGGGACTTTGGGCAAGTTACTGAATCTCTCTATGCCTCCATTTTCCTACAATTATAAAATGGGGATAAAATACCTATTACATAGGATTGTTACAAAGATTAACTTCAAGTAGAACAGGGCCTGGGTAAATACTAAGTGTAAAATAAATTTCTAAAAATGTAAGGCCAATTTGTACCACGGCCTACTCCTACAAGGAAAACTGAAGACAGAAATTCTCATTCCTCATAGTCTAATTACCAGGCCATGCAACTTCTTAATATAAAAGAGAAATCTCAAGGGAGGAACTGAGGTTACTGCCCCATAGTTTTACTGACAAGCAGTTTTTAAACTGCAGATTCATGGAGGGATTTGGGTGACCCATCAATTCTCTGTAATTACGTTAAATTTTTAGGCAGTGTGATACTGCCATAAATGTCTTCACTAAATTTCCACTAGCTCTAGCCCTATTTTTCCATTCTCCCTTTCAGCAAATACTCTCCAAAAAGGTGCTATACACATTGTCTCATTCTCTCTAAAACCCACTCCAACAAGGCTCTTGACCCAAACACACCACCAAAACTAATCTTGCCAAGATCACCTCTCCACATTGCTAAATTCAATGATCAATTCTCAGTCCTAATTTGATCTGATTTAGCAGATTTTTGACACAGTTCATCTCCCCCTCCGGCTTTAATACAATTTTCTCTCTTGGCTTTCAGGATGCCATATAGTACAGTCTATAGTTTCTTGGTTTTCCTCCTTTTTGGATGATCTCTTCTCAGTTTTTATTGCTGACTATTCTCCCAGACCGTTTAATGTCCCAGGGCTTTATTCCTGGCCCTTTTCTCTTCCCTATACCTCAGTGGTGATCTCTTCCAATTTCCCTGATTTAATTACATTTGCCACAGACTCACAACTATGTATCTCCAACCTAGGTTTCTCACATGGATTCCAGGCTCATACTGTCTTAAAACTATCTACTTGGCACCTCCACCTGGGTATTTAATACTATGTTAAACTCAGTGTGTCCCAAACTAAGCTCTTGATCTGTCCTGAAAAACCTGCTCTAACCACAGCCTTCCTTTGTCAGCTTTCTGACAACTCCATCCTTCCAGCTGCTCAGTCCCAAACCTTGGAATCATCCTTGACTCCTTTCTTTCACCTCCATCCTACAACGAAATTCATCGGAAAATACTGCTGCTCTACCTTCAAAATACATCCAGAAGCCAAACACTTTTCACCACCCTCCCTACTACCACCCTAGTATAAGAACTATCATTTCTCGCATGATTATTATTACAATAGCCTCCCACATATCTCCTCATTTCTACCCATTAGCCTCAGTCTACTGTCAATACAGAAGGGATCGCTTTAAAATGCAAATCACATCGTGTCTCTTCTTTGCTCAAAACCCTCCAATGCTTTCCCATTTCAATTTAAACCAAAGTCCTTAAAATGTCTGCCAGAGGCACCAGAGATCCACATGCCCCCACCCGCTTACCAGTACATACTACATTTTATAACCATCTTAGGAATCAATACAGATGTAGTGGGTGGAATGATGGACATGTCCTAACCTACAGCTCCTAGAGATTGCCAAAGACTGCCGGCAACCACTTGAAAAAAGGAGAGAAGCGTGGAATGGATGCTCCCTCAGAGCATCCAGCAGGAACCAATCCTGCCGCATGACACCATGATTTCAGACTTCTGGCCTCCAGAACTGTAAGACAATAAATATCTGTTATGTTAAGCCACCAAGTTTGGGTTTGTTATGGCAGCCCTAGGAATTGACATACACTCTTCCCCTTGCTCATCCTGCTCTGA
Source organism: Avahi laniger (assembly GCA_963575035.1). NCBI lineage: Eukaryota > Metazoa > Chordata > Mammalia > Primates > Indriidae > Avahi > Avahi laniger. The sequence continues at coordinate 4,170 of CAUYSK010019053.1, read as the reverse complement.
CCATGTTGTCTTCCTGTCCCACTTCAGGACCATTCCCCTGACTATTTCCCTCTACCTGGAAAGCTCAAGCTCCAGGACTCAGCGTGGATAACTCAAGTATCATTTTAACCTTTTTCTCAAATAGCACCCTCCCTATGATGCCTATCCTGACTTTCCTATTTAATTGCAACAACCACCATCCTTGCCTGACTTTCAAACTCCCTTACATATTGTATTTATTCCATAGCATTTACCAATTTCTAATCTACTACAAATGTCCTCATTTATTGTTTATTATTTACTGACTCCACTAGAATATAAGCTCCACGAAGGCAGTGTTTTTAGGTTTCTTTGGGTTTTTTTTTTTTTTCCTATTTTGTTGACTGGTATATCCTAACATCTATAAACTATGTCTGGCAGATAGTAGCTATTCAATAAATATATGCTGAATAAATCTGTTGAATGAAAGTGTATGTCTTTTCCTGGAAAAGTTTCATCAGATTAATAAACCAATCTGCTACCCAAAAAAGGTTTTTAAATCTTTGGTCTCAAGCTTTAAGTGGCTAAGAAAACAAAGATTCTAAAATTCTATCTTAAAAGACTCCAACCCTAAAAAAACCAAAAACCAACAATCACATAACACAATGACTGCATACCTTACAAATAGCAAATATTATAAGTTTAAATTTCATAACCCCAAAGCCAAATTTTGCAGGAAAAAAAAAGACAGTCCACTTTAATTTAATGGCTTGAGAAGTATCTTCACTCGTTTTTCACAAAACCTTCTACACTAAGGGGTATACCAAGCTAAGCTAACATTTTTCTACAGCTAAAGCAACAAAGAATATTCAACAGTGTGAAGCATTCACATAAGCCAATGTAGTGCTACAAAGCTTAAGAACATGATCCAGTGCCCTTCTCTACCTAGATAAAATCCATCCAAAGTAGCGGAGCAGAATCCAAGCAAACTGTACTGTCTAGCATCTATCATCACATGGAATAAACAGATGTTTACTCAAAATACAACATCATTGTTTGTAAGACCTTGAGAAACCATAGTAGAATAGATGTCCTTTACATCTACAGCATTAGAATGAACCACAAAGCATCAACAAAGAAAAGCAGTCAAGCACAGTAAAACTGTTAATGGATTTTGATAACAGCAAAAAGGCACCCACTGCATTTCTTATTATTGCTGCAACATGTTTCACAGCTACTACTAAACAGGTCTAGTTGAACATAACCACAGTAAACATCAGAATTCAGATTTATCCAAGCATACATTCCTTAGACATAGCTTTTATGTTAAATAAATGACCATTACAGAGGAGAATTTACACATCTCCTGTTATGGAATCTTTCTTGTTCCACCAGCAAATGGATTCACAATAAGCCAAGTCCCAGCCCTTATCTTTTCTACTTCCTTTCTCCAACTAAGGAATTTCAAGGATATAGAATCTACCAAATACTTTGAAGAAAAAGATATTTTGAATACCACTAATAGTTTGTCTTGAGCTGTTTTTTAACTAGTGGTAAGACTTCCATCTCTCAGGACACATCATTTCACCAAATCCCAAAGCCGACCACCCTTCATCACCTTCACCACCACCACCCTAATCCAAGCCCCCATCGCATCTCACCTAGATTCCTGCAGTGGCCTCCTAGCCAGTTGGCCCACTTCTACTCTGACTGGCAGCAGTCTAACTTTTACACATCAGCCAAAGGGATCTTTCCAAAACAGAGATCAGATCCTGTCACAGTCTGATGAAAACCTTTCAGTGGCATCCCATTATACTTAGAGTGAAAGCCAGAAGCCTTACTGTGGTCTACAGGGACCTACATCACCTGGCTCCTGCCTTTCTCTCCTGATCTCACCTCCTACTGTTCTCCCAGAGATTTTCTACTGTTACTTGACTACACCGACAGGCTTCCACCTTGGGACTTTTGTACCTGATGTTCCCTCTACCTAGAAGGCTCTATTCCCATATCTCTGCATGGTTCCTTCCCCTGTTCAAGGCCTTCCTCAAATGTCATTTCTTCAAAGAAGCTATCCCTGAATAACCTACTTGAAACAGTACCACCCACACACCCCATCAGTGTCTCTCCCCTAGTCTAAGCATCACAGTTGCCTCATTGTGTAATTTGTTTAATCCGAATAAGAATTAAGACATACATTTCCTTGTTTAAAATAAAATTTAGGCAAAACAAATACCATTTTATAGGCTACTCACTTCAAAGTTAGAAACAATATTAACAAACATATATAACCTTTTATCTGTTTTTTTATACCTTTTTAAAAAAAATGTGCTTTAGTGTATGGTTTTCTTTATCATTTTTTCTTAATTTTTATTTACTTTTAGAGACAGAGTCTCACTGTCACCCACGCTGGAGTGCAGTGGTACAATTAAAGCTCACTGCAGCCTTGAACTCCTGAGCTCAAGCGATCTTCTCACCTCAGTCTCCCCAGGAGCTGGGACTACAGTTGTGTACCACCATGATTGGTTAATTTTTTTTTTTTTAAGAGACGGGGGACTTGCTATGTTGCCCAGCCTGGTGTCAAACTCCTGGCCTCAAGCAATCCTCTTGCCTCAGCTGGGAGTGCTGGGATTACAGGCAAGAGCCACTGCACCCAGCACCATTTTTAATTTAAAAGTATTAAAAAGAAGTGCTATATGCATAAGAAAGTTTATGGTAGTAGTACTAGATATAGTAGGAAAAAGAATAATGGAAATAACCTAAATGCCTAATAGCATGGAAATACTTAAGAAATATATATATTAAAAAACACAATCATAATAAATAATAACAACAGTAAGAAGTACACAGAAGCAGGAAAGTGTCTACTAAGGAGATTTTTTTTTTTAAGGAAACTAAAGTACAGCGACAAAAAAGTCCAATCTTTACATTGCACAAATATTTACGAACCATGTAGCATGTACCTGACCAGCCCTGACAGATAAGGATTTAATAGCAAACAAAACTAGTCCGTGTGCTTTCAGAGCTCACAATGTAGCAGAGGCCACCACAAGTATGAGTGCAATTACAGTGCAGTGTGGTAAGAGAGACCACGGGGCAGTAAAGGTGCCAGGGAGGGCACCCTGGGCAGAACCGTAACTGAGCAAGGCTTTCTAGATGAAATGATGCCTAAATTGAGACCTGAAGAATAAACAGGAAATAATAAGAAAGGGAAGGAGGGGGAGGAGGCAGAAGAGAGAATAAAGACAATCAAGAATGAAATCAGTGGGTGTCTGGGGTGAGAGACGAGAGAAGAGATGAAATGGAATTACACATAAACTATGATTTATGCTTTTAATAAAAAACTAAAATGACTTCTATATTTGATGGTTATGGTTTTTGGTAAAATTAATTTTGTATAACATATGATACTAAATAAAAGCCAACAGTGGTACTTTACCAACAACTCAGACTTCTCAAAGCCCATTTGTCCCATGGCTACTTCTTTCCTTCATTCTATCTTACCTAATCAAACACTAGCAGTGGCAGGAAGCAATTCTAACACACCACACAAGTGCACACACACCTCTCTACCAGGACTGGCCAGTGCACTTCCTAATCCCACATTACAAATCTGGGGCCAAAAGTACCGAGATAGATTGGCCCTCCAGTCTCTAGCTGACTTGCTGCTTTATCATCTTTCCCCAGTCTTTTCAGATGCTAACAAAGACTCTTTGCCTAGCATTCCAAGTCTGTCTCCTTTGGTCTACCCAACTTGTCTCCTCCTCTTCCTCCCCGCAGATTCTGTACTCCAGCTACATTCTCTTTTACTGACCCCATGCAGACCTTATTCATTCTTGCCTCAGGCTGACCCTTGCTTGGACTGTCCTAACCTGCTCTCCTAGTCCCCTATTCAAATAGCACCTATTTTTTTTTTTTTTTTTTTTTTTTGAGACACAGTATGGATCTGTTGCCCTGGCTAGAGTGCCGTGGCGTCAGCCTAGCTCACAGCAACCTCAAACTCCTGGGCTCAAGCCATCCTCCTGCCTCAGCCTCCCGAGTAGCTGGGACTACAGGCATGCGCCACCATGCCCGGCTAGTTTTTTCTATGTATACTTTTTTAGTTGTCCAGATAATTTCTTTCTATTTTTAGTAGAGACGGGGTCTCGCTCTTGCTCAGGCTGGAATACCCATTCTTTAAGAACCTACTCTTAGCTTCTTGATGAATCTTTAGTC
>CAUYSK010019052.1:0-53195 GCA_963575035.1 Avahi laniger | reverse complement strand
ATCTTTTTTTGCTTTTTGGTGTTCTTATTTTGATATAACACACTTAAGCTATGCATTTATATCATTCTCTGATTTAGGTATTAGAATGTGCTTCTAAAGATTTTTTACTCCAGATCTGTGAAAAATGATGTTGGTATTTTCATAGGAATTGCATTGATTTGGTAGATCACTTTAGGTAGTATGGACATTTTAACAATATTGATTCGCCAATCCATGAGCATGGTAGGGTTTCCCATCTGTTTACATCCTCTACAATTTCTTTTCTTAGTGTTCATAGTTCTCCCTATATAGGTCTCTTACCTCCTTAGCCAAATATATTCCTAAATATTTAATTTTCTTTGATGCTATTGTGAAAGGAGTTGCAGCTTTGATTTGATTTTCAGCTTGACTGTTATTGATATATATGAATGCCACTGATTTGTATGCATTGATTTTGTATCCCGAGACTTTACTGAATTCATTTATCAATTCCAGGAGCCTCTTGGTTAAATCCTTGGGGTTTTCTAGATATAATATCCTATTGTCAGCAAAGAGTGAGAGTTTGACCTCTTCTGCCCCTATTGGACACCCTTGATTCCCTCGTCTTGTCTGATTGCTCTGGCAAGGACTCCCAGCACTATGTTAAATAGAAGTGGAAATAGTGGGCAACGTTGTCTGGTTTCAGTTCTAAGTGGGAATGCTTTCAATTTTTCTCTTTTCGGTATGATATTGGCTGTGGGTTTATTGTATATGGCTTTAATAATTTTGAGGTATAACCCATCCATGCCTATTTTGTTAAGAGTTTTTATCATAAAAGTGTGTCGAATTTTCTCAAATATTTTTTCTGTCTATTGAGAGAATCATATAGTCATTTTTTTCTTACTTTTATTTATATGGTATATTACATTTATAGATTTTTATATGTTGAACCATACTTGCATCTCTGCGATAAAGCCCACCTGGTCATGGTGAGTTATTTTTTTGATGTGCTGTTGAATCTGGTTTGCTAAGATTTTGTTGAGAATTTTTGCATCTATATTCATAAGGGATATTGGTCTGTAGTTTTCTTTTTTTGTTGTGTCCTTTCCTGGCTTTGGTATCAAGGTGATATTGGCTTAGTAGAATGAGTTGGGGAGGATTCACTTAGGTGCTCACAGGGAAGTAATATTCATGGGGTGCTGGGTGGATGGGAGGGGGCTGGTGGGAAGGGTAAACTCGTAACTAATGGGTGTGGAATGACTATATGGGGGATGGGCATGCTTGTAGCTCTGGCTTGGGTGATGCAAAGGCATTATATGTAACCAAAATGTTTGTACCCCCCTAATATTCTGAAATTTAAAAAAAAAGAAAAGAAATAAATTGAAAAAAAAAAGATTTTTTACTTCAGAGAATTTCAACTTTATTTCATAATTGTATATTTAGAGAGAACTGTTTTATATTAAAAAATAAATAAGATTTAACTTAAATGGAATGATGTTGTCACTGTATTTACTCATTCTGGAAAAGATTCCAGGTGGACAGAGCTATATGATGTCAAAAATGTAATAAAATGGGAGTGACTAATGTACTGTTATTTTTTTTATTTCTGCTTTGATTTAAATGAAACAAGAAGCATGTATCTAGTTGATTCAATAAAAAATCAGACACATAAAAAGTAGACAGAGGTGATCCTAAGAAGGTCTAATTGTTATTATTTGGTATTTTTTACCTTTCCTTTTTATTTGCATTTAATAGTGTTGATTCTTCCTTATCTTTGAAAGACTCTCTTTAATTATTTTAACCCTGTTGAGTTAAAGATGACTGTAAATTCTCTGTCACTACCCTGCCAGGAAGTGGAGTTCATTTTTCTACCCTCTTGAATCTGGACTGGCCTATGTCATCTTTGACCTTTGGAACATGGCAGAACTAATGCTGTGCCACTTTTAGCCCTAGGCTTTAAGATTAGTAGCAGTTTCTGCTCACTTTCATGAAATGCTTCTGACGTTCTTTTTTCGTGGCCAGTGGAGGTAAAATGGTTGCCAGCTCCTACTGTCAGCCAAGTGAGTAAACCATCTCAGACAGCCAAGGCTTTGCATATCTACAGCTCCAGATGCCATCTAACTGAGACCACATTAGAGATGCCAAGCAAGAGCTTCCTAGCTAACCTTAATCAATTCATAGAACCATGATAAATAAAAATAAGTGTTATTTTAGGTCACTCAATTCTTGGGTGATGGGCATTACGCAGCACAAAATCTGTATACGATAATTTAATGGTAAAGTCAAAAGCAAAACATTGACTATATAGTTTTTCTACCATATCTTTGGCTGTCCTTCATTAATATATTTTATAGGCTTATCTACCATGTTCGGTTAGTAAATGCTGGAGGTCTCCAATAATCAGCTGTTGTAATCTTCTATTTTTAATTCATGTTCTACCCTCGGGCAACTTCATCCTTATTTATGGCTTAGTGATTATCTATATGATGATAACAGACCTATTTCCCCCTGCAAACTCCAGATGAAAATATCTAACTACTTACTTGATTTTGTAATTATATTTCTCAAAACACCTGCCTAATCAACATTGCTGTCTAAAATTATTTTTTTTTATTCTTCAAACTGGATTTTCTCCCAATATTTCCCAAATTAGTATTTCCATCATTCATCCAGTAAGGAAAGTCAGAAAATTAGAAGGCATGCTAGAGGGCCTCCACTTCCAGCACATCCTACCAGCATTTCAGCATACAATATTTTTAATGCCATCTCTATTCCTGAATGTGTCCTGATTCTGCTACCACCATCCAGTAAAAGTGACCATTTTCTTTCACATGAACCATTCCAATAGCCTCCCAAGTGGTCTTTCCTCATCCTTTCTTGCATCACTCAAAACTCTTCTCCCTATTGCACTTGGGCTGACCTTTTCAAGGCACAGGTCATTTTAAGAACCGTTTGTGCATGAACCATTTCGGTACATGTCCGTTGCTGATATAATGTCTACTCTGTTTTCTATTGTTTTCTATCTTACTAAACAATAAATGTATGCTGAACAAATTACCAAGTTTAGCTTTACAATGATGGATAAAGAGAATTCTTGAAAAATGAATACAAAAACCCTATTTTCTTTTTTTTAATTTCAGAATATTACAGGGGTACAAACTGTTCGATCACATAAATTGCCTTTGCATCTATGGAAAACCCCCATTTTATTATCCAAAAGGTTTTATTTCCTGTTTTGTTTAATGATATAAGTAATTATGTTATTAAAACATACTCACAGATGTCTGTGTATGTGTGTACATATTTATAAAGTCAAAAATATATCAACCCATAAATTCTGACTTAAAATTTATTCTTACATTAACATTGTATCTTGGGCCTCTGTATACATTATTACTTATAGATTAGCTATACTTTTAATAGCACTATTGTATCTTTTTATATTGACAAATATCATTATCTAACTGGTGAACATTTCTGTGTTTTTCTGATTTTCCTTTTGTATTTATCTTATGTTGCATGTGTTCTCCTACACACCCTGTATCCATCTCTGTCTCTCCGATTTTGTTCTAATAAAAATTCTTAGGCAACTTCCTTATCTCCCTCTTCAAAACTCATTTCCTCCTTCTGCCCACCGTAAGGTGAAAGCACAAATCTCTCAGATTCTAAAACCAGAAATATTTCCATTGGCTTTATAGAAGATAAAATAGGAAAAGCACCAAAGTCCATGAAATTTTCAAGTGTGGCTGACTGAGTGTTAAAGAGGCCGGTATTATGACAGAGGGATTAGTGGTCCAAGACTCACAGATTATTAAAAAGAAAATGATAAAATTTTTTGTTTCTGGAGGATGGATCAAAATCTCATGGGTGATGTCACTATATGCAAATCATAGAGAGTGGTATGCAAAGAATGCTATTTTTCTTATTTTATATGCATAACTATCACATTAATTTAACTCTTTCACGTTGTGTAATAATATGTATCTGGAAATAAAATTAAAATCTGATGACTGCTTGGTTGCCAGTGAGTTATAATAAGGAGAATAAGCTGAATGACTATGTCAAAGTAATCTATGTAATCCATCATTTTCCATGCTAGGGCAGTATAGCCAACGGGATGATAATATTGTAAAGCATTGCCCAAGTCTCTGCCTGCCCTGTTCATGCTTGGAAAGAATCACTGCCACAACATAATCATATTGTTTCTTACATGTTAAAATATTAGATCAAATCTCTTCTGAAGCAAGAGCCATTTACTTTCACAAAGCTCTGCTTCCCAAATTGGAGTATTGGAAGCTTCATAACAAACTGCATCCCTACATCAAAAATTTTACTTGCTGAAGCAGCAGGATATATAATTTTTCTGTATTTACATGGATCACAGGATAAAATGCAAATTTCATATACAGCTCTAAAAACTGACATTCCAAAAATATGTTACATGCATCAGAGTCACACCCTTTTTGCACAGATCTTGTGAGCACTCATTATTGTTTTGAACTGAGGTTGCTTTGGTGAAACAGCTTGAGAAGCACTAAGGTCGCTTAATATTTTTCCTACCTCTACATTCAGTGATTGTAATTTGCCTCTAATAATATAATCCTACTTAACTTATTTGCAAATCTTTGAAAAGTGTCTCCAGACTCCTCTCATATGGTATTTATAGGTTGTTGACTAAACTGATAAATAATTGATTTTCAGATTTTTCAAATCCTGAAGCAGAGATTGACATAAAATTCCAGTCTTAAGATCCCAAATCTAATGCTTTTTCTATATAACCATATTGACACTATTCTCTCTCACTTGTATCTCCATAAAACTCATCCTTCTCAGTAATTTGGGGGGAGTTTTTATTTTTTTTTAAATTTCAGAATATTACAGGGGTATAAATATTCGATAACATAAATTGCTTTTGTACCATTTGAGTCAAAGTTATAAGTGTACCCACTCCCCAAATAGTATGCATTGTATCTGTTAAGTGAGAATTTACCCATCTCCTCCTCCCCGCTCCCTCCTGTTTGATTTCCTATGAATGTTATTTCCATATGTGCACATAAGTGTTGATCAATTCGTTCCAATTTAATGATGAGTACATATGCTGTTTGTTTTTTCATTCTTGTGATACTTCACTTAGAAGAATGGTCTCCAGTTCCATCCAGGTTAATACAAGAAATATTATTTCACTGTTTTTTTATGCTTGAGTAGTACTCCACGGTATACGTATACCACATTTTATTAATCCTCTCATGAATTAATGGACACTTGGGTTGATTCCACATCTTTGCAATTGTGAATTGTGCTGCTATAAACGTTCAAGTGGAGGTGTCATTTTTATAGAATATCTTTTTTTCCTTTGGGTAATACCCAGGAGTGGGATTGTTGGATCAAATGGTAGTTCTACTTTTAGCTCTTTGAGATATCTCCATACTACTTTCCAGTGAGGTTGGACTAGTTTGCAGTTCCACCAGCAGTGTGTGAGTGCTCCTATCTATCCGCATCCACGCTAGCATCTGTTATTTTGGGACATTTTGATAAAGGCAATTCTCATTGGAGTTAAGTGGTATCTCATTGTTGTTTTGACTTGCATTTCCCTGATGATTAGAGAGCTTCTGTATAGCCAAGGAAACAATCATTCAAGCAATTAGACAAGCTACAGAATGAGAGAAAATATTTGTATGCTACACATCCAATAAAGGGCTAACTAGAATCTATAAAGAACTCAAGCAAATCAGAAAGAAAAATTCAAACAATCCCATTAAAAAGTGGGAAAAAGACATGAACAGAAACTTTTCAAAAGAAGACATAGACTAATGACCAACAAACATATAAAAAATGCTCAATATCTCTAATCATCAAAGGTTTTAGTTTTGATGATATCTGATCTATCAAATTTTCCTATTATGGATCCCCACTTTGCTGGCAAGTCTAATACTTCTTTATAAAGAGACAGAACTCAAAAATTTTCTCCTAAGATTTTTCTTAAAAATATTGTAGTTTTACATTTATGTCTACAGTCCATTTTGAGTTAATGTTGGTATAATGTATGAGGTTTAGGTTGATGATATTTTTTTTTGTTTTTTTATTTTTTATCACCTGTGGATGTTCAACTGCTTCAGTACCATTTGTTTAAAAGTCTGTACTTCCTTTAGTGATTGCATTTACATTTTTGTCATAAATAATTTAGGCATATTTTTGTGAGACTATTTCCGAATTCTCTACTCTATTTCACTGATCTATGTGTCTATCACTCTTCCAATACCACGCTGCCTTGATTACTGGAACTATATACTAAGCCTAAATACTGGATAAATGGATAATTCCCACCATCTCTTTCTTTGTCAAGATCAACAACAAAAACCTTTCTTTAGAATATTTAAATCTAAATTGACTTTAGTTTAAACTAGTGTAAGGAAGGAACTTTCCCTTCATTTTGATTGTATAAATAATCCATACTGCTTTCACACAGAGCTGCCCAGCTAGACATTTGCCTCTGTTTCAGTTAAGATTCTGGAGACTTCCTTTTATGGTTAATGACTATAGTCAACATATTAGATAATCGATCTCATAAACATTAATCACAAATTCAAGTATATCAATGTCAAGGCATCACTGATAATATTTGTTAAATTTACAGTTACTGTACCAGTTAGAATTGGGTAATTTGTATATTAGACAAAACATAAAATAAAGCTGATTATACAATACATGATAGTCTTCTCTCATGTAGAAGTGTGGAGGGAGATAGGCATCCTGGAGTAGACTAGTTGGCTCTCTCCCAAGAAATCCTCAAACCCAGGTTGCTTCTGGCTCACCATTGGGGCCTTTCTAAGGCATGGTCCTCATCCTCATGGACCAATGTGGCAGCATTCACTCTGCAGACATAGTACAAAGAAAGGGAAAGGAAGAGGGGCAAAGACTTGAGCAAAATGCATTTTACAGAATATTCAAGAAAGAAGTCACAGAAAACCTTATTGACCAAGATTTAGTCACATGGACATACATAGAAATCTGAGACAAAGGTTTCAAAATTAGCTTTTATGCTCATTAGCTTTTATGCTAAATGGGTATGTGTCCAGCTAAAAATGTTATTCCTGTAGAAAAAAAGAGAAAGGGATGTCAAGAGACAATGAGAAGTTTCTACAAGACTTATCATAGTTTTTATTGAAACAAATGCAAAATGCAAACAATAAATTTCTAACTTACTATACATTATGTACATCAACATTTCAAAGCATGAATTTAAAATATTACTACCAAGTTATATATAAAGTGTGTATTTCCCTGGTTTTTGCATGACTTTTAGTTTTGGTCAAGGGAACTGGTTACTTAGAAAGCATTTCAAAGCAAGTTCAAGATACAAATTGCTCCTTCAATTACCTTTTTCTAGTGACTATCATTCACCAGTTACAGTCCATAGATCAAGTGCAAATTGGGCCTCACTGCAGTAATTTTATGTATTGGCTAGAAAAGTTCACCATTATATATAAGTTCATTCAATCAAAAGTGAGAACTTTACAAGGCTGATCTGATTTGTATAAAGGTATGGAGTAAAGTAAATAAGATGCCTTCTAAATTTAACACATAAGAATTAGTCCATGTCTGCTCGTAAAAAATCATTGACTGGAAATCTTTAATCCTACAAATGTTTTTTAGTACACAGGTAGAAGCTTTGGATCAAATCACTTTGTTAACTAGTGCATGAAAGAAGAGTACTTCACCTTAATGATCTGTAAGTCCTGAAGGGAAACGATGTCTTTAGTCTATGGTAAAAATCTTGTGTCTCCACAGGTAATAACAACCATTAAACAGTTTCTAAAATAAATTGTTAGTTATTAAATCATTGAAGGAGTGATATTTTTGGAGTACTTGTTAATATTCCACATGGATAAAGCAAGGATGTCATGTAAAATACAAAGATATTGATAATGTGAGAATGCTATTAACAAGAGCCGTGGACATTTTTTAGCAGATATAGTACCCTTAGGTAATTATTGCCTGCAGTTCCAGGAAGGTTCCTCTGAAAATTTGAGTCCATGAAGACAATTGACTGAAAAACAGTGTTTTGGTAAGATTATAGCTGTGAAATCAAATATACATTATGTACAATGGAGCTATTATGACAGGTAATGTAATACACAAATTGGTCACTCAGAACATAAATGGGATTAACTACCCAGTAAAGAAGTTTCTCAACCATTTGAAAGACAAAAATCACCTACATGCAGACAGACGAAAGCTGCAAAAAGCGCATTTAGGAAAGATGAACATTTTAAGTGCCTATATAATTTGATGTGAAAAAGCTTTACTATGATGCATGAAAAATAATAAAGAGCTGTCATGCTCAGGACAGTTTTTTACTTTGTTAACGAGTAGTAGCTAATAGAGAGGTGTTTCGAACGCTGAATATTTGGTAGTTCAATGCAGAGTTCAGCAGTAATAACATATTCTTCTTGAAGCATCTATCTGCACATAAAAGAGCAAAAGGAGGACTTGATCTGGGAAAAGTACTATAGTGTACTATAGTCACATTATTGTTGATGGGCAAGGGAAATAGAGTCTCTAGCACTTTCTTTTCCCTCTCTTAAATATTCAGTCTGGTGAAGGGAAAAGTACATGTATTATATAGCCAGTTTGAAGTTTTAATCTTGGCCATGTACCAGACGTATGGAAACTAGGAAGTATATCATTTGGGATTCAGTCAGGAAGTAGTATTGTGAGTGATGCGTAATTAGAAATTTATTGTTAAGATTAGATCTTACACAATTACGGGAGCTGATGAGGATGTCTATGAAAAGTTGCTGCCTCTGCATCTGTCGTGTGTCTGAGATCAATGGAGGGCAGCGGAGGCAGCAGTCAGGAAGATAAGCTGGACTTGACGTGGGAAGAGCAACGACAGCCTGAACCAATGGGGAGAAACTCAAACTCATAAAGACAAACCGAAATCTGCATCTGACCTTCACGGCCTCCAGCCTCTAAGACCTGCAGAAGCAGCAGGTCACCATCAACCTGCACAAATGCCTGCCCTAGGACTTGGCATGAAGGAAGACACTTGGCTGCAGGAGCTAGAGTGTGTGAGCCTGCCCCACACCTACAAAGTGACCCCGCAGAGCAGCAGAAACGGGTGTGCTACAGCAGCACCTGACACCCTGCACTGGGCTTCAGTCCCACCTTCTAAATCTCACACTAATTTTTTCCCATAACCAGACTAATCTAGGACCACAGAAGGAAAAGAATGCTGGAAAATGTAGTCTCTCCAGGGGAAAGGCCAAACAGTAAAAAACCACTACAGAGAGCTGCTTAAATTTTCTGAGCCACTGTGACATTTTTTCTAAGACAGAAGGGAAAATCCCTCTCAGAGTTTACATAAATTTGAAAAACCATTTCCTCTCTACCCGTCTCCTTTCTAATTGACCAAACAAGTGGTTTTGACAGCCACTTCCCTTTATTGCATTGCTGTGGTAGAACGAGTAAAAACTGAAAAGTATGCTAGCTCCACTCAACAGCAGAGACAGCTCTGCGTACTCCTTCTCTCCACAAGGACTTGGCCTGTGAGGAGCGCAGCGCCGCAGGAGGTACAGCTGCGAGGATCATGAGAACCACACGATCCGCAGGTCCTTGCCCTGCTTCCCGCTGAGGCATACCAATCTGCAGCTCTGTCTTGGACAGCCACAGGGAGGCATGCAGAAATGGGTGTTCATCTTCCAGGCTGTGCATTCAACAGTTTTTTTTCCAGAGAAATGACACTACACAATATAGGTTGAATAAGGGCAAAACCACATATTTTTAAGTTAGAAAGATTTGAAAAGTGATTGCTTCTTGTTTAATGTGTCACACCCCCTCACACACCCACCTACTCACATACACAGGTAAATATGAGTCATAAATAATAATTATCGTGACTTGCAGGGTTTTCTGAGGACCGATTAAACTCTCTGAGCACCTTGCATAGCGCCATGTACACACTGTGCTTTTAGCAACCATTTCCTTTCTACCCTCTCCTTTCTATGACCAAATACGTGGTGCTGGTAGGCACTTCCATTCATTGTGTTGCTCTTGTACAATGAATGTTGATGGAGTTGAGTCAAAATAACCTACCATCAAATAAACTTTTAGAGGTAAAAGTAAATGTCTGCCTATTGCCTATTTTTTAAGGTTACAGAAAGCATAAGAGGAAATAGAACAGACCCCTCCCAAAGATGCAAATAAGGTAGTTAGAATGACAGAAAAAAAGACATTTGTAGGTCAAATAATTCATTCTTGTGGTTGTCAAGAGTGACAAATGTGCTCAGTCTTTGAGATAATTCATTTATCCTATATCAAGCTTCCATGTGTAATGTTAGAATTTGAATCCTTCATTATTTTTTCAAAACTAAGCAAATGATTTTACAGCAAGCTGTCAGGTATTAGAGGTAAGCACTAAGAGCAATATAACAGATAAGACCTCATGGAATATTCAAAATCATTTTTTAACAGAAAACTAATTATTGTACCTAGTACGCGTAAAGATTTAGACAAGAGCAGATAGTTTATCTTTTAAATTAAGTATAAGAAGTGAAATTTTATGCTAATAGGCCATTAACTGGAGCTAGCCTGCAATACATGCTTGTAAAGAAACGAGTTTAGGAGCAGATAAACCTTGCAGAAAATTTCTTTAAAGATGAAGTTTATATCCCAAAAAGATAAATGAAAACTTATAGAGGAGGTTTGGCATAATCAAATAGTTAATAACTTCCCTCAACTTAAGAGGATTGAAAACCATTACTGAAAATCATTTCTATAGTCAGAGACAGTAAAGTTGGACCATAGGAAAATTAATTTTACACTATTTTTACTTAAGTCCCTTGATCTCAGTGCTTCCCCCAAGAGCATCTGGCGTGGGTTCCACAGCACGGACCCAGTTTCTCTCGTGTATCGTAACCTGCTTTTATGCCACAATCTAGAATTATTTGTTTACACAACATTGTGTTGTTGTTTTTTTTTTTAACCTGTCAGCCAACAATTTATTTTCATGGGAAGAGCAACAAGAGAATGAGAATTAAATTACAGCAAGAACACTTTAGGTTAAGAATTGAGTACATTTTTTTTACCGAAGTTAATAAAAAGGAAAAAGTATTATTTTTTAATATTGATGTTTTTAATCAATATTTAAGAATGTGTTTTTAAATCAAAGTTTTAAAATTTGGCTTATTGTTGGTTATAGTTTATGCTTTATTTTATTTGCTGACCAGTGATTGTCTTCTATTATGATTTGGAGGTTTATATATTTATTTTGGCACAGAGGTTTTCTATAATTAAGTACACAATGTTATATACAGTTAAGAGATTGGTGTTTGGAATATTCTCTACCACTTTCAAACTGTGTGACATGGGGTGAGTTACTTAACCTTAATCACCCATAAAATGAGGATAGTAATACTTTATAGAATTTCTTTAAAGATTAAATAACATAATGTATATAGGAGCGTATGGCACAGAGTCTGATGTATATCAAATATGATAGTTATTAATACTGATGTCGCTGTTTCCATATCTCATGAAATTCCAACATTCTAGATACTGTCATTCTGACTTGTAAAATCTACTCTGTTTGAAGTGCCTTTTTTTCAAAATTTCCTGTTGACCCATATCACAGTTGGGGGACTGTGTTTCATGTCCTTTTCAAAGCTTTCTCCTGTACGTACTGCACTTAGTCTAGTAGTAAGTTTGCCTTAAACATGTCTGTCCCCTCATGGGAATTCAAAAGTACTTTCCAAGAGACTGGCAGCCACTGTTTATCTATTCCTCCTTGTACTCGCCATGTATATTTCAGTGCAGCGTAACAATGACTACACACCTCCACAGACTACCCAGTGAGAAAATCCACAAACCATTTTCTTCACCCCATCACAGCCCAAGTTGGTTGCACTAATATTCCTTCTTAATATACAAGAAGAATCTTGAAAAAATAAAGAATAGTATTTGGCACCTTGGTAAAATCTGGAAAGAGGGAAATTAGTGGAGCTTTATTTAAATCAGTGTCTTTGAGAGATATCAGCTCAGATGGCAGTAGCACTGTAGTTTTTTAATATTCCCACAACCATCCACAAAATCTGACAAAGTAACTAAACCCAGAAATATGCAGAAAACCTTTGAAACAAAGCCAAGTGACAAAGTGTCACCATGAAACGTAAAATATGACAAACCACCGAGAGCAACACCACATGCTGTCAGAAAGTGTGCAGGAAGAGCACAAAAGTAACAGGAGAAAAAGGAAAAACCCTGAGAGCAGAGAAATCCCAAATTGCCTAAAGTTACTAACACAAAAGGTCAGCAGGACAATCTGAGAACAGCAGCTGAAATTAAGATGAGCCTTTTCAGGCACAAACTTACAGGTGAGAGTAAAAGTGCTTCTGTAATGTTTGATTGTGCCGGAGTGTTCCGCACCCTGTGAATTCTTGCAGTTAACCACCTGAGCTCTCTATTAGGATTAAGCTGCATGTTGAACAGTGGAAGCCCAAGAGAGTAGGACAGGAAAACTACGGGAAAGGAAAGGGAGAATCTCCAGCAAAAACTGGAAAAGAGAATGTTCAGAAGATGTCAAAAAACACAAGGCCACTTACGTGTTAGGAAAAAGGAATGTAACTCACAGTAGACAACAGGTCAGAACTGCAGAGACAGGAATGGTAACATGGCTAATCCTTTTCTCCCAGGAATATGGGGAAATCCTTCCCAGTTAAACACGAGCAATAGAAAATATTGCGGTTAAAGCACATAAAAAGCTCTCTCTTAAGAGTATGGTGAGGGTAATAACATTCTTACAGGAATTATTTCTGGAGCCTGAATGGACTCCAAAAAGATTCATCCACAAGTAGTCCAAAAAGTGTTATCTAATATTTAAAAAAGAAAGAAAAAGGTAAAAGTAAGAAAATAATAGAGGCTATAAATTATAGCATAATTCCAACTTAAATAGTTCAGAAGTAAGATATTTGAAGAAAAGGAAGTTTTGAAACAGACTAGACAGAATTCATAAAAGAATTAGAAATACATGGAAAAAAGCCAACATTTCAGAAATGAAGACTACAAGAAACACAGGAATGAATGAACTTAATGACTTCGTGTAATAGAAAATGGAAAAGAAATAAATTTAACAATAATTAAAAGGACAAAATAAAAGAATTTTAGAGAAAGTGATAAGTATAAAAGCTAGTCAAAAAGATACAGCTATGGCACAGAAGGTTGAATACAATGGAACCGTAGAAAAAATACAGAAATTGAAGTAAACTGGTTTGAAATAAAGTAGACTTGAAATTACATATCAAAGTGACAGATTGTATCTGGGACTATTGACTCATATTGAAATTGACTAATATTGAAATATGTTCTAGTAATACTATTGGAATTTTTTTAAAAAAAGACATCCAGGCAAAATTATTAAGTTACTTATAATGGAAAAAGAATTGGAGTTTATGTTAGACTTTTTTAAAAGTAATGCTTCATGCTATAGACAACAGAGTAACATATTTAAGATACTCAAGGAAAGAAATTGGCAGCTAAGAATTGTATATCCAGGTAAATTGATCTTCAAGTTAAAAGGTTGCAGGAAACTGTGAAAAAAAGGCAAAAGGTTAGGAAATATTTTTCTCATGAGATCTTCCTCAGACCTTTAATAGAAAGTGAGCTCAATATAGCCAAATTGACCATTAGCTATGTATATTTACTTTAAGAATTAAAACTCCTTTGTGGTACACTGAAATATCAGATCCATTTCAAATCTAACTAGTATATAATGTGATGAATGGATATAATCTCATAATAATCTCCATATAATCTTTATTTTTTCATATGTCTCTTCAATTCACCAAAACCACTTATAAAAAGTCCTTTTGGTCTTGTTTTGTTTTATTTTGTTTTTTTTTTATTTGATTTGAGATGTCACCTTTTCTAAATTTCTAAACATTTAGGTTTGTTCTGGGCTTGCATTTTCCATTGGTATGACTGTCCAATATAAGATTGTTTTAATATCTTATTGAGCTACCTCTAAAAGCTTATTTCTCTTCAATTTTAGCATTTCTCAACTATTCTTGTGTTTATTTTTTTCCAAAATTTTTATTTTTAAGAATTTTTGTCCAGTTTATTTATGTGGGTTAGTACCTGTAAGTGGGTGGCTGGATCAAATGGCATCTGTATGTCTAACTTTCTAAGAAACCACCACAGTGTTTTCAAAGCTATTTTCGTATTTGTTCTTAAGAGTCTCACCAGCTTTGTATGGTAGATTCAAAAATAGAAATAGGAATATTTAACCTAACATAAATGTCAATAAGTATCTTTTAGACTATTGAAATTTGCTATTTAAGGCTATTTTATTAGATATATTCAAGTTTATAAATATATCTTCCTGGTGGATTTAAAGTTTTATCATATGTAGTGATCCTTTTTATCTCTAACCCAAGCTTTCTTTTGGCTAATGTTGACTTGGTATATTTTTTCTCACCATTACTTTGAACAATTTTCTCTATATCTTAGGTTAGAGGTTGTCAGCTGTGGCCTGCAGGCCAAATTTGGTCCACCTGCTGTGTTTGCAAAAAAATTACATTGGAACACGGCCGTGCTCATTCATGTGCACACGGGCTGTACCTGCTGTCATGCTCCAGCAGCCACGCTGGAAGGCTGCCGCCGACACCATATGTCCCATAAGGCCAAAAATATTTACAATTTGAGCCTTCACAGAAAAAAGTTTGCCATGCCCTGTCTTTGGCATGTCTTTGCAGTTTAGATGTATTAATAAACAGCATTTGTCAAGATATAATTTCAAACCCACTTCTAGAAGCTTTGACTTTTTGTCTATTTCTGCTTACTTGGATATATTTGGTCTGATTTTTAACATTTTACTTTTTGATTTCTATTTGTCTCACTTTTTTAAATATTTCTTTTCCTTCCTGGATTTCCTAGAAGTTTTTCTGTTAGAGTTTTCCTAAGTATTTTCTCCTTTATTGTTTAGAATACTATTTCTGCTCTTTTCATGGTTGCTCTTAAAAGTTTTAATGACAAACTTATGCTAGAAAAAGCAATGCAATATTTTAATCCCTCTCCTGATAAGTACAAGGACACCAGAACATTTAACTCTGGTAATTCTCTTCCTCCTTAATAAACTAATAATTTACAGTGTTTTATGACTGATTTTTATTTATAATAATTTCTCAATTTAGAAATTATCTGCATAACATTTGATATGATGATACTTTTTGAGATTTATCTACACATTATCTACACTTTAATATCTTTGTGCTTACTTGTTTCCATTTTAAGATTTACTTCTAGGATAATTTCTCCTCTCGTCTGAGATGAAAAATTCTTCCTTTTGAAAGTTGGTTTAGTGAAGACGTGTTGGTGGTAAATTCTTTCAGTTTTTGTTTTGTTTTTACCCATATGTGTTTTTATTTTACTCTAGTTTTTATAATGTTATATCTTCAGGAGACCCAATTCTCAGCTGACACCTATTTTCTTTTACCCTCTTAAGATAATTCTATTGTTGCTTCTGAGAAGTGTCCCATGAACCATTCATTTGTAAGTTATCCATCTTTCCTTGCTATTTGCTTTTAAAACTTTCTCTGTGTCCCTGGTGATGGGGCATTTCATTCAGATATACATAGACCGATTTTTTATTTAGCCCGCTTAGAATATATTGTACTTGCTGTATCTATGGAGTTACTCTTTTATCAACTGTAAAATTTACAGTCATGATGCTTGCATGTATTGTCTCCAACATATTCTCTAACGCATCTTCCTGGAACTTAGACAGATTAAAAGTTATTAGAACTTTTCGTTTTAGCTATCATATTACCTTTTCTTTCAAATATCTAAGTTTTTGAATCTCTCTTTTCCATACTGATTATTGTTCTCAGACCTAACTACTAGTCTACAAATTCTCTCATAATTCTCTTATCTGCTATTGAAAAAAACCTCATTATGCAATGTTTAAGAACAAAAGTTATATTTTTTCTATTAAAAATTCTTTGCTTGCAAAACAATTTAATGATGCTTACTCATGATATTAATCATGTTTTCTTAGTTTCTGTATATTACTGTATTATGTATTAGATAATTCTAATACATAAAATCCTTTGTGATTCAAATATAACGTTTACTGTTTATACTGACTTTCATTCATAGTAGCTCATTTCTTTATGCAATATTTGATTATGAACTAGTTTCTTTTTATCTTAGTCTGTGGAAATTCTAAGATGCAGAATTGTGCATCTTCTTCCAGAGAGAAATTACATTTGGAGCTATGTGTCTTATCACAAACTCAGGGCTACCAGACACCCATGGGATCACTTTTGGTTCTCAAGATTTATGGTTCAATATGAAATCTAAGGTTAAGCTGTTCAAATCTGCTACTAGTTCATGAATTAATCTCAGAGTCCTTGTGTGAATTTGGGCATTTCCGCTCAAAGTTTGTATTTCAGGATGTTATTAGCAATGATAGTGGGTATCATACTTATTGTTAAGACCAAAAATTCATTACAAAGTGTGTTTTCCCCAGGATTTAAGTAACGACTTTAGTGCATATGTTCCACTCTACTGCTAGAATGGAGTCTCTATAAACATTCTGAAACCTGTATTTCCCTGATTACCAAAGATAGTATCCCTCATTCTGCTCTTTTCCATAAGAATGGATATTTTTATAGAACCTCTATGCCATCCAGTCTCCCACACTCATGCCAACAATTGTGGTGTGTAAATCGTGCGGCCTCTACTAACTTTGATGAGGTGTTATCATACCCGGCCAAAGGCCTCCGGCCTTTCTCTGCCTTGGAGTCTCCACCTCTGAGAAAGGTGAATGGAAGGATGGACCATTAGCCCAGCTGACAGTGCGGTACCTTAGCAGAGGAGGATCATTTCAGTATTTGCTTTGCTTTGGGTTTTTCTTTATTTATTTTTTAAATTGATTATTAACCACATTTTTTAATACAATAGAGATTTCAAGAAAATGAACAGGGCTGTTATTTCAGCTAGGATGAATTCTTGTTACATCAGAGAATCTTTTTCTTAATCTACCTATTTTTGTTTAGTTTATTTTTTACACATGTTTAACTCCTTGTAACAATTCATTCTCAGTGTTTCTGGTGGTATAAGTGTTCCTATTTTCTGAGACACCACATTTAAAATGTCCATTAATGCCAAATATAATTTTAACCTATGTATCGGCTAAATGAATTTTATCTCTGTTCTACATATAAAATCTCATTGACCATTAGACTTGTAATACTATCTGTCTATAGATATTATCTACGGAATTGTAGGGTGTCTAAATTGATACAACCTAAATGCTAATTAGAGAAGACTCATTACATAGATTATCTATAAGCCTCTGATTTAATTTTTTATAGAAACTGTGGAAGTAACTCACATGATTGATTTTATAATGTCACCTCATACCATTTAATCTTTTTTTTTCCTTCCTCTGATGGAAGGTTCAATAAGCAGTGAAGAGGTGGAAAAAAAAAAGTTTGGAGAGAGAAAAGGTCTTATTCCTGGGATGATTGACATTTCGGTTTATATCATTGGGCATATACCCATTTTAGAATATTATACTTCAAAATAAATGGTGGAAGTAAAAAATGATTTCATTTTATGTAGATGAGTCAAATGGCTGTTCTTTTTATTTTATTGATTAATTTGATTATTGAATTGACTTTTTGTTGTTCTCTTGTTAAAGAGGAAAACATGTAATCATTTTAAAAAGTAATGGTCCACTATTTATTAAACTTAAGTGAATTACTCTAGTGTTTAGAATATTAAGCTAGTGGGAGTGGTTATTTTTCTTGTTAGTGTAGATTGGTCAAGATTAATGCAATACTGCCCAGAAGTAAACCACAACTTACATTCCTTTTGTTGCTTCAAGTAATTTAAAATTTTGCTCAAACACTTGCAGTTTTTTCTAATCGGTATTGAGGTTTCTCTCCTGAGAGTGGTCACGAACCCGAGCCCTGCCCTGACCAGGAACCTGAGGAATTTGGGTGTGGATGTTTACAGTGTGCCTTTCACAGGATACTTCTTTATCCCAAGTGTCTGACCTGTGACCACGTGTACCTCTCTCAGGAAACTGTATCTGGCAGACGCCCTTGTGACGTCTGTCTGACCGGTGTCCAGTCTGTTTATACCTAGTTGGCCACGCTTCAGGGAGCCTGGCTGTGATGTGACGAGGTCCAGATGTGTTGACCAGGGGACACACGGAGGAGGCAGCCCACCACGCGCATGACCGAACACAAGCAGTTATCCCTCATCGATCCACGGGAGCGGAGGAGCACCAATGAGTGAAAGCGAACTCATGTGTTTCCTGTTTCAAAGACTTCGTTGGGTTAATTCAGATATTAGGGCCGGTACTAAATTATTTTTAAAGTTCCTACTTCCTGTGAGAGCTTGCTCTGCCCTCTCGCAAACAGTCTTTTCTCCTCTCTTCCTTTCCACCACGTTTTCTGTCTTTAGAAGCAAAGTTGTCTGCGCCGAATTCTTCCTAGATCCGGCCTCTCCCTGGCCGTGTCCGCCGAGGCCTGGCTTCCCCGTCCGCTCGAGCGTCCTGTGCTGGTGTATGCCGAGGCGTCTGTCACTGTGCTTCCTTGGATTTTGCAAATGTGATGTTTGCCACGCCTTGGAGCTGGGGAATGTCCCTGAGCTGCAGCCTCCGGAGACCCACCCCGGACTGTCCTGCCCACAGGCCTCCGCGTAGCTGCGCGCCGCTTTCTCCTCCCCGCCCCGGGGCTGCGTCTGCGCGTCCCACCGATCCGGGGAGCGTGCGGGGTCGTCGAATGCAAACGCTCGCTACGCAGGCAACGGCCAGTGCGCCGGCCCTGCTGCTCTCGCAATTCCCCAAGTATGGGGTGTTTTCTACCTGTGTTCACTGGAGCTTCCCCCGTCTTCCCCTTCCACGCCCCGCGCTGGGGGAACAGGAAGTGCTGGGTTCATGAAAAAGGAACCGGAAGTCCTCTCCGCGTCTGCTCTCCCCTGGCTGATCAGCAGCGTAGTTTTCCCGATATGAGGACTTTTTGTTGATGTCGCTGTTGTGACACTTCTCCTCGTGTCTGAGGTGATAAACACCTAGCTAAAGAAAAGGAAAAATTAAACAAACAAGCAAAACAGAAAACAGATCATGAATTATTTTAAAAATACTCTGTTTTTTCTAGTTATGCTCTCGAGTCCATCCACTGTCTGTTCATTCCCTTAGTTTCGGTCCTGGGGAAACCCCTTTGCCAGGCGAAGGCAGACTGCAAAGCAGCAGGATCATGGATTCTGGAATCAGATAGAATTGGAGGTCGAGTCTACGCGTATGTTTAGCTATATGTTCTACTTGTATGTTTTAACTATGCGATCTTAGAAAAGCCTTTTGAATTATTTCACACTGTTACTTCAATGGAAAATTAAAATAATAACAATTCTGACCTTGTAAGTTTATTGTGAGAATTAAATAATGTAATGTCATTAGCTTAGTACAGTCCCGAGCTTAGAGTAAATATTGAGCACGTAGTTGAAGGATTGCTGTCATTTTTGTAATAATGGCTAGTAGTTGCAGCAGTAATGGTATAATAGTAGAAGAAAAAGGAGGAGGAGGAATAGGAGGCAAAGAAAGGATGGCAAACAGAAGAACATAGTTAACAGAAAGTATATGTTTCAACTGCCTTGACCAAATCAATATTAATTTAAAAGAGAATATCTATTTCACATACAAAGATTTACTTATTTTAAATTCATGTATTTCATTGATTGGCCTCTTTTTTTTTTTTTTTACCTTTGTCACTTGATCTTTCTGGTGTGTTTACTTTATAACTTGTTCAAAGAAATAAAATGAAAAAATTAATCATAGAATTTTCATTTATTTTTAAAATTATCATCAAATTGACTTTAGTATATATCTTTTATCTATGGATAATTAAAATCTTCTTCAAGGAGTCCATGTAAATCATCAGATGTCAGTGCCATAGTTTTGTGTCATTCTATCTCATCCACCAGGAAATTCACATGCATTTGGAGTAAGGAGAATTAACCTAACCATTGCACAATACTTTTACTAATGATATGGAAAGAATTATCATGAGCCCTCTCTTGCCAGGAAAGTTTGTGTAAATAGTGGAGAGACTTGAGGTTCTGATCACTCACTCACATAAATTTAACCTGTATATTATCAGTCTGCATCAGACCCCCCACTGATTTTGACCAAAAGTAATTTTCATTTGACAGCTGTTCAATGGTCTTTGTGAAATAATTTGGTTTGTTTAGTAGAAAATTTCCCACATTGTAATGAGATACTTATGCAAATTGTTTTCCCCCATCAGAAAGACTAAGGATTTATTAATGTGACAACTGAAGCATGACAATTACATACGTATTTTATGTAAATGGTGTGTTGCGTGTTCATGCATTGGCAACAGCTTTATAGCTGAGTATTGTTAGGAATAATATGTTACCTGTAAAATATATAAAGGTGATTTATGTATATTATTTTATGTTTAGCTCTTTAAATTTTAGTTTAGGTGGATGAGACTTGTATGTAATATTTATGTAAATTTATTATGTAATATTTAGTAAAGTTTCTTTTCTCTCTCCTCTCTCTCGTCCATTCTCTTTCTTTTTCTCTTTGACCTAGAAATGAAATAAATATTTTTATTACAATTTAGTTTAAATTTTCTTACTCTTCCTGCTGGAAATTTTATCCTTTATTGATTTCTGTAAATGTAGTTGCTACGGTAGACAATTCCACAATGATCTTGGCACAAGACACAATTGTGGACTAAGTGGAGGTCGAGCTCTGTATTTGGGTTTTCATCTCCAATTCAATCTCCACATGGCAGTCAGAATGATCTTAATAAAATGCCAGCATACTTTTGTCACTCATTTGCTTAAAACTCTTCAGTATCTTCCCATTGCCCTTGAAATAAAAACCAAACCACTGATCTTGTCTTACAATATTCTTTTCCTGTTTATCCCTCACTGTTTCTTCAGGCTCCCGTTTTGCCATAACTAGCCCCATATCCCACTTGTATTACATTTTTCCAGTTGCTGAGATTCATCAAGCCCTTTCTCCCATCCAAGCCTTTGTATATGTTCTCTTTGCTATAAGTACTGTTTCTCTGCAATTGCAAATGGCTACTCTGACTCACCCGTTAGGCTTCAGTGGAAACTGTGTTGTCTTTTTATTGTTCCTTTTCACAGGACGTTTCATTAATGCCACCTTATCATGCATTTTTTGTAATTACTTGAGTCATTATCTTCTCTGATAAATTTTAAGCTCCATGAGAGCACAGGCCATATCTATCTATATTACTGTTATATTTATTTTTTTAATCATTATAGAATTTAGGACACATTAAAGTCTCAATAATTTGTTCTTAATTGGTGAAAAGCTGTATGTGTGGGATGAAGACCACTGGGTGCTTACCTGAGCATCAGATGAATTCATTTGCAACCAAACTGATCTAAAAGTGTTAATATTAGTAACTTTAAAATCATTTAAATCTATTTAACATTAATTCATTTTCATATTCAGCAGTTATGTGCTGGGTCACAAATAGTGTGTAAGGCACTGTATTAGGTATAGTCATGTAAAAATTGATAAATATAAAATCTCATAGAGTTCGCAGTTTAATTAACAAACAATATCTCATAGAAGTGAAATTTTAAAGTGTAAACATGATAAGAACTATATGAAAATCACTGGATGCTTTTTAATTGTATGGATATAATGAGGTACTATTTTCTGTTTTTTTTATTTTTATTTTTTATCCTTCTCAAAGTTTTTTCTATGAATTTTCCCACACAGTTTATATTCCAGGGAAATTCTGTCAAAAACACAGAGCAAATTTATTTATTGTTTTTAGTGTCAAATTCATGAGATAAATTAGTGGTTGGTTCATGGGCAACACTGAAGAAGAGAAAAGGTCCGTGGCCAGTTTCATGATGCCCTGTGGCAGCTCCTATATTTGAGTCACTGGCTCAAGTGGCTTGTTTTCTCTCCTCCAAAAGCAGCTTACAAACATTAGGTTGAGTGTGAAAATCAATTTTATTTTTAATTGGTTCAAATCTCTTTGAAGCTCCATTCCCTTTGCATCCTTCGGGAAAAGCAGATTAAACACTTCATGTTGCCTTATGGTTTTAACTAGCTGCATTTTTCTCCACTATTTTAGCTTTATTCAACCTATAGATCAAACATTATTTTAACCTCCGTGAAGCTGTATTCCTTTAGATTTATGTTATTTTATATTTTAATGTTATATTATTTTCAAGAATAAAAGGCAATGATGCAAACATTAGTTTCTTGAACTGCTTATCAGCGAAAGAGAAAAGCCAATGTCCTTTTCCCATTGTTGACACCCTGGGAATTTTCTCTGTGGCGTCAAGTAGATCATCCTAACAAAAGCCTCTTGAGCAAAACAGTAAAAGCAGAATAACGAGAAGGAACAGGATGGCATAGCAATATCTTTCTTAGTAACCTCTCATGATGCTTAGTAAGAAAATGTAGTAGATATGGCTTTCTGAATATATAATTTTAATCAAGTTAATTTATTATAATTTTTATTCCATACTGTAATTTGTAATACTTCCCATGAATCATTTCTGCTGGCTTTTCAAAACCATTAGTTTAAAATAACTTTGGATATTATTATAGGAATATGAACCTAATGGCACTAATTGAGTATTGCGTCTAAGAAATTAGCATTAATAGTGGACAGATCAAGTGGATAGTATATCTTCCAGAAATAGTGGTGTACTAAGGTCTAATCATGGCAGGCTGTGTTTTAGATGCTTCGAGTCCTTTCTGCATGTTCCTCATCGCCGCACCGTATTAACCTGTACAGCCCTCCTGCTTAGAGGACCTGTGTCTTAGTCATTATTGAATTATGTTTCTTCTTGTGAAAATCTTAGAGAGTAGGTTATATATGTGTGTGTAAACTCAGGAAAAAAACATCCTGTAAAGAAAAAAATGCAGCATGATCTAGAAACATAACTCATTCATTATCTACATAAACACTGGAGAAAAGATTTAGGTAACCTTGAGAACCTCAGGTCTCAATCTGTCTCTTTTTCTCTCTGTCTGTCTCTGTCTCTCTCTCTCTCATACAGACACAGACATACAAATACACATTCATACTGTATGTTGGATTTCACTTCAGTGCTGTGTAAATGAAATATCAAGTCTACAATGGGAGTGGTCTGTTTTTGGTTTGTTAAAATTAGAACTTCGTGTTTAGGCAAAAGAGGAAAAGAAGACATAACTATAATTATTCCACAAATGTTTCAAAACTAAATTAAGTTAATGTGTATAGACAGGACCAATCTATTTTAGAATAGTTTAGGTAGGAATATATCATTCTTCTTAAGAACTGCATATACTGCAAAATATTTCACATATATGCTTTATTGAGATTCTAGATTTTGATGAAATTTCAGTGAAAAAAGACACTGTTATATGCTGAAAAAAATTATTTAGGCTTGGTACTATTGCTTATCAAAATTTATCTCAAAATACTCCATGTGCTACATTTCCTTTGACAGAGAACTGGATCATTCAGTGAGTGTGTAAAAAGCACAACCTAAATTACTTACTTGATTTGACATTTTGGTGTCTGTTACCCAGTCCTCTTTATTTGCATATAGAATAAAGCTCAGCACTGACGAAGACTTTTTGTGCTGGTTTTGAAGTTGAACTCAAATACTAGTATTTGCGTTGGTTTTAGACATACTGATTAGAAGAAAGCCGGTCCACCTAAAACAAATTTGCTGGATGCTGGTTAATTAATGACCGATTTGCTCAATGATGCGTTCACCCAAAAGTCCTATTAATCATATTTGCATTTATATATAGAAAGAAGGTTTTATTCCCTCTGCAAATGTTAACGTAACTGTCTATCAAAGCCAATTTTTGAAACTTCTACATATTTTAAGCCATTTTGTCTAAGTTCATTTTTAAATTGGGCCATATCTACCTCTTTAGCTTTATTTTCTATAATTTCAAACTCACATGGAACAAAGTATTTATATTCTTTAAACACAAGATTATCCCAAATAAATAAAAAATTTTTTTCTTGTCTTTTAAGCTTCCTCTGAAGCTTGGAATTGCCCTTGCTGGCTTCTCAGAATCTGGGACTCTTCTAGCTCTGGGTCCCAGTGCAGCAGTCTGCACAGGACTAGCAAATGAATCCATGAACAGAGAAAGGTGAAAGAAAATGTATTTGTTCTACTAACTATAAATGAATCATTGTTTCATTTTTGGCATATGTCCAATTTTTCAATAGCCTTAATTTCTTATTAGAGTGTAGTAGTTTGAAATTCAATTTTTCTGAAAATTAAGAGAAGTATCATTAGGTTAGTTTTCTGGAAAAAATACCTACCAGCTTAAAGGATAGAAAAATACAGTAAAATATCAAAAGTTCAAAACATACAAATGTTCACATACGGCATAAAGACAATTTAATTTGTACAAATTTTGACTCATGATTTTAGTTCAACTAAGATTTATGTATATTTGCTTTAGGTTACTTGGTTTAGGCATGAGTTTATATTAGTTAATGATGTCTTTAAGATTTCCAAATGGAAATTTTCAGTAGGGTTTAGATTGATTGGTGTTTCTGTGTTGGATATATATATTTGGGAGGCAAATATTTTAGTAGATTTCATTACCCCAAGAGGGCATATAGAATCAAATTGTCACACCTTACAAGACACAGCTTTGTATGATTATGTATCTTTAAGGGTCCACTGATGACTTAAGACAAGACAGACATTTGCTAGGGGACTCTTCAAATCATTTATTATCTTCTAGGTGTCCCTCTCATTATGACAGCTAAGAAAATAGCCTGACTGAAATTTGAACTCACAAAGTTGTGGGGTTTTTTTCAAATATTGTTTAAGCTCCAAATTATAATTAAATCTATTTAACTCCCAAGACTTCTCTATCACTAGCAATCTATAAAAAAAATGCACAAGTGAAATTCCTGGTACTACATTTCTGAAGGATGTGCCTTATTCTTTGCTATTTTAGTATTTACAGTGCCTTGGTGTCTGGAATTGTGTTTTTAAAAATCATTATGCAATCTCTTACCCATGGAATTGTTTTCTTCCAGGTGACAGTAAAATTCCAAAAGAACTTGCCTTATCTGTGAAATTATTTAGGCTTAAAGAATCATAGAAAGACAAGGGAAATAAAAACACAAGTTCTTAGTCTTTGTTCCCAATTTACGAAATTATTTACTTGCCATATGTTTACTCACATCAACTCTAAATAAAGTAGAATATAAACCTATAAATAATATTTAAGGAAGAAAATAACATCCTTTTGACTCAGTGTTAAAGCTTGAACATATAGAGACACTATATGTAAGAATCATCTGTTGATTTTCTGTATTTTATACAAAAATTAGATGAGTTTATTGCCCAGCGATTTTCTATGTCTCATTTGTTCTTTACATTGAAACACATGTGACATATTTCTCTTTCATCTTCGTTTCCAGAAAATTTTTTATCTTCAGATTCTCTTATATACTTGTATATGACAATATGAAATTTGAATACACAGAAGACAGACTAAAATCAATATTAAGTTTAATTAATTAATCCAAAACATCATATGATAAATACTCATCTTATTTCTTTTTGGTGTTCTTTATTCTATTATTATATTAAAAATTTTGGTATTATAATTAACATGAAGCTGTCTCTCTTTTTTTAAGGTTAGATATACTTTCTAAATAATTATAACATGAAAGCAGATATAATGAATCATTAACTATCAAAATAATTTTTGTAAATGTTCATTCTTTAGGTTATGAAGATAAAAATTTTTAGCAAGTAATCATGAGTTACTAAGTAATTTAAAGTCTATGTTATTTTGACTAGATAACAAGCTATAATAGTTGAATTGATTAAGTCTATCATTAATCACATTTCTATTTGTATTTGAAATTAAATTTAACTTTTTCTCGAAAGTCATATATGCTTTAAATTATGTAAACTACAGAATAATATAAAGTATCCCAAATCCTATTTTTAAAATGAATCAAAATTAACAATATTTAAATGTCAGTATACTCGAAGAAGTGCCTGGATAAAATTAGAATTTTAGTATATAGCTATGCAAAGTTTTTTGAAGTGTCAATTTACCTTGATTTAAATTTTAAAAAGTATTTGAGGTAAAATTAAAGGACTTGTTGAACCTCAATAAAAGTGTCAAACCATAACTTAAGCTTCTACTTAAAGAAATGGAAAAATAATAAATTATCCCAAAGCAGGCATAAGAAAGGAAATCAGAAAAAAATTAGAGCGACCATTAATGAAATAGAAAAACAATAGAGATAATCAATGAAACCAAAAATTGATTCTTTGCAAACATCAATAAAGTGGATGCCTTTAATATCCACTCACTTCTTGCATTAAGTACTCTAAACCTCCTGGGATTCTTCAAGTTATTGTCGGTGACCATTTTGGCTGAAAATATATAAAAGAGGGGTAGTAGGATAAGTTACAGTCCAGGATTCTACAGTTCGTCCCAAAATTACAATTGGTATTTATTGTAAAGATCTTCCTTCCATGCAAAGCATTCTAGATTCTTGTCATTGTCAGGTAGTGATTCTGCAGGTCTAGGTTACTTGTCTGGGGAGGGGCTTGGTAAACCAGTCATGTATCCCTGGGGAGTCTGAATCTTTAGTTACCATGTCCCTAGCAGGTCATTGTTGTAGTAAATGTCTCTTCACAGTTACCGCTGGACACCATGGGACACCCTGCTGTATCCGGTGGGTTTCAGACATGTTCTTCCTTGCTCCCATGATGCAACAGCTCCCCTGTGTCTGCATGTGGTTCAACAACAGCCAGTATGGGAACTCCCTTGTCTGCTTTCTGGTCTACAAAAACGAGGAGCCCAAATGACAAGGTAATAATCACAGCTTTATGTTTAGCAAAACCTGTACTGTGTTCATGAGGAAAGTGGCCCCAATGTGAGAAGAAGGTCCTCTAAACCCATGAAACCTAAAGATGTGGTATGGAAAACCAGCAAATGGGCCTCCAAGTGTGATGGTGAGTAGGATGACTCCTACATCCCTGCTTGGTCCCTGGACCTGTGTATTCTACCCTGTAATGGCCACAGGTTTAAGGCGTGTACCGCACCCTGGATGACAGCATCTCCTCAGGATGGGGGCTCACCTGTACTTTCATTGGCTTTGCCAAGGAATGCTCCATCAGGCTTGAAGATTCTGGGTGATATTATATGTGGTAAGAGGGGTGGATACCGTGATCATGTACCCACAGATCTACACATTTATCAGATCAATAGGTACATGAAAACCACAAGAAGTTGTGTTAAAATGTTCTGATAAAATTATCACATCCAACACAGCAGCTGCCATTGAGGCCACACAAAACATTAGTGGTAGTTCACTGACACCACTGTGGTCCCTTTGCTTTGCTTGTGGTCTATACTGTTGAACTAATTGGGGAAATGATGAGTCCCAAGACCCCTGTATCCTTGAGATCTTTAAAATGGAACCAATATCACTTGAAGTTAGGTATTTTATTTTTATCTATGAACTTGGAGGAGGGATTTTCCACATGGTTTTACTTACATTAGCTTATTAGCTAATAATATATAGCTTTACTATATTAGCTTTTACTTCAGATGTCACAAAACAAATATGAAAGTTCTTCCAGCTTCTCACTATGTCCAGCTGGACTGTGCATTCTGAAACTAGAGAAATGGCCACCTGGTGGCCTGTGGCCCTACTGGATGCACTCTGAGATAGACTCCACTTACCACTTGCCTGCAGTAACTTCTAACAAGTGGTCACAATGATGTATTGGGCTCCCAGGGGTAAATGCCAGCTCAGACACTGATTTCAAAAGCCCCTGAAAGAGATGAGAATATGGTGGTCACTGCCTTTGGAAAGAACTGAGGCAATCACTATCATTCTCACTTTTGTTCTTGCCTCTTTTTCATTTAAAGAATTCTGGGCCCGAGAACTGTGGCAGGCCTGGAAACTGAGGAAGGGATCACTTCACAGGCGCGCCTGACATTAGTCTTCCGCTAATCCACTCATGACATTTTTTTATTGTATGTGTCAAGCAGTGCTGTTGTCCACTATCCATCTAACTCAATACTAGGCTTTTTTAGCCATTTCTTGCCAGACGCCCCTGTGGTTCAGGACACTCTAGTTGCTATCCTAACCTTGCTACTCATTCAGGTAAGTGCTTTCTGCCAGCTTCTGATGAGTAAGTTCTGTCACCTAGTCTCTCTATTCTGAAATGCCATTATATTTGTCAGTTCCAGGGAGCTCAGTTCCTTGAAGTATGTCCTACTGTCAGTTTCTACCTAGAGAGGAGAGTCATTAATGAGCTTCCCAACAATCTTTTTTCTCACTCCCACTGCACGACTGCACCACCCGTACCTAGTTGCAGCATGGTCTGATTGGGTAATGCTGCCTCTGCAGAGGGGAGAAGGAAAGATTATTTACCAAAAGTGTGGAAACAGAGAAAAAATACCTAAAACTGGATAGTGAGAATTTTAAAATATAAGATTGGGTGTAGGAGATTTTGCTGATATCGAAATACACACAACTCAGAGTTTATACTCTTGAAAGGTCTCTGGAGCTTGGAAAATAACAATAGCTATATAAAATAAAGTGGAGATACCAACACTGCTTTGGAAGGATATTGAGAAAGGAATTAAATGAAACATAGAAGTGGGCATAATAAAATATTTATTATGTAAGACCTAAGAACCCATCAGCCAACACTGTGCCTTGGCTTGAGGGATCAGTGAGAAATGGAGCCAGAGACTCTCCGACCAGTCAGATAATAAGGTATAAAAGGGAGATCCAGAGTGAAAATTACCTTAAATTATATCACTTCAAGGCAAGGGAGCTGGGATTTTCCATTCTCCCACTGCATCAGCCATTGGCTAAGAGCTGTGCCCTGAAGGGATATAATTACCAGACATTTCTAGGACAAGACAGCTCTAACATCCTGGGGACAGTCCTCTGGAGAAGAGTGGCAGGTCCAAGCCTCTGAGAACAAAAGCTCTTCCAAACCAAAAAGCACACAGAAATTATGAAAGGACTTCGAGGAGATCCAGGCAGAACTCTGTTCACTGTTGGGTTTTAGATGTTAATGAATAAAAAAATTTGGCAATTGCCCATCTTACTGTTCTTATTATACCTTCCAATAACCAGTAGCACTTCTCCAATTCTGAAATTAAAACTTTATATATATATATATCACTATATATTTTTTCTATATATATATAACATGACATAAACATGATATAGCATGATATAAACAATATAGCTTCTAATTCATAAAATATAAGCTGTAAATACCAAATTTGCCACCTAAAAGTTGTGTGACTTGAGCAAGTCATTTAATCTTATGATCCTCAGTTTGGTTATCTGTTAAATAGCAATATTA
This sequence comes from Avahi laniger, assembly GCA_963575035.1. Classification (NCBI taxonomy): domain Eukaryota; kingdom Metazoa; phylum Chordata; class Mammalia; order Primates; family Indriidae; genus Avahi; species Avahi laniger. The sequence goes on along the minus strand of CAUYSK010019052.1, from coordinate 23,816 downwards.
ATGTCTACTGTATTCAATTATTTGTTAAAATTACATTACATAATACTTCTAAACGATGTTTGCATTTACTCAACCAAAATAGAAGATTTATAGAGATTGTCTTTCTTCCATAGCCTTTCTTCACATCTGTGTGTTAAATGAGTGAAAACAGTCAAGTTGAAAATTGCCTTCTTTGAAAACATTGGAGAACTGCGATGTATAAACAATATTTAATGAGATATTATGATAAATTATTCCATGTCATTGGCCTTTTCTTTGGTTGCAATCCATAGCCCATATAAAAAAGTATAGTAATCACCCCAAAAAAAAAAACTCTTGATCATTAACATAGCTGTAGCCCTTCTCATGGTTAATGAAATGGGAAACCTGTCTTTTACTGAAGATACTCAAATCACGCTTTCCGTTGCTTCCCTTGTATACAACCTGTGACCAATGAACACCCCCAGAGAGTGTTTAGTACATTAGTGAATAACTGTTGAGCGACGAAAATGAACAAGAGAATATTTGTGGATTAGATAAACTTACAGTGGGTATGTTCTGGCTGCTGAGTCACGGTGATCAACGGAGGTTGATTAATGAGCACACACCCGACATAACACATGGATCTGTCCCTGCTTCCCTCTGTTGAGCAGCTTAAGCAGTGACTTGAGTGAAGGTGTAACAGGCATGTTTATCAAAAGTGTCAAAGGCTCATGCTATGTGATGACAAAATAAATACCCAAACAGAAGCTAGGCAGCAGCTCCTCAGAATTTAAATAAATTCTTCAAGCCCTTTCCACCTCCCCAACTTAATCACTCAATTTAACTGGCCACAATTTTCAGTAGGTTTATTCTACGCTACAGCGTCCCCCTCACAACTAACCACGTCTTGTTCTTCATTGTTTTTCTGAGACTTCTTTTATTTTTCTTCTCTTCCACGAGTATTTCTACTCTTTAGGAAATTAAGAGGGATCTTGTTAAATCCAAATCTTTTTTTTTCTCAATTCAGTGCTGTAAACTGCTTATCTACTATTTTCAGCAGAAAAACTAAAAACTTCAAGCATTTGAAATCCCTCAGATAAGTCTTATTTGTCTGATGAATCTTATTTAGAATTGAGCTGTAATTAAATATATTTTATGTGAATTCATAGATAACTCACTGTATAAATCTTATGTGAATCTCTCAAGGAGGAGTAATGTGTATTCTGTGTCTAGGTCAACAGCATCTAGCAATAATAACAATAACAGCTACCTCATGTTAAGCACTTACTGTCTGTGTCGATTCCTTTTTACTCACAACTCTGTATTATTACCCACATTGTTCAGATTAAGAAATTGAGTGAATATTAAATAAATGTTTCTTTAAATCATTACCTAATCTTGTATGCCATTAAGGAAGACTGGTTTATCATACATCAGTACAATAAAAAAATGTTTTTATGAATTAATTTGCAAGCAACTGGGAAGGTATTTCTCACTGATCTGTAATAGCCACCATTTGGCAATGTATTCCTTACAATATCACTCAGCCAGATCTATATTTAAAAAGAAAATACTCATTGATTTAGATAATTATGGTCATAATTTATTAATTGGACTCAGTTATGACAGATGAAATTATAATCTAATAGCACTTAGGCATCAAAAGGAGAAAGTGGCTTTGGAAGAAGGTACAAAGACATGATTTTCAGGAACATATATGTTCATGATGTAGAAAGGTAACTGAATATAGCCAGCTATAGAAATTTTTCTTTTTTAATAAAAGGAAAATCATAGAGACTTCCATCTGTGTTTTCAAGTACTTTCCTGTTAGCTGGAACTGACTCAGATTCTCTGGGAATTTCCACTTGGATGACTGATATTCACGGGGACACGTCTGTCTCTTGCTGAAGGTGTTGCAGTAATTACACATTCCGCTGTGATTCCAGCTGGAAAGGAAATGACAGCTCCCACAGAGGCTCCCTCAGATGTCTCAGGTATTTAGCCATTCATTTCAGACACCTGCATTTCTAAGGTCTCCACCTGCATCTTCATTATTAACACAGAAGTTCATTTTTATTCGAGTATTAGTAATTGGACTTGATAGACCGTCTAGAAAAAGCCACACTGAGTAAATACATTTATCTGAATATCTAAGCAAAACAGATACATTTGAAAAATGAAAGAATATCAATGTATGATTTTGCTATGTATGTTTGATCTTCTGCATTCATACTGCTTTTATCTGAGTGTAGAGAGTATGATTTTGACGGTCAGTAGACTGATGGTGTAAGTATTCAAATATTTATTATAGAATTTAAGAATTCTATTTCTAAGCTGTGTATGGATTTTTTTGTGTAGTGGTGTTTACAATACAGTTGACATAAATTAATCAGAGTATTTTTGCTACTCTTTGCTCTTTTTCTTGGATTAGCATATTTTAATTTTTTAAAATAATTCTTATTTATTTTGATACTATCAATATTCTACTACATTTCCTCCTCTGTGGGGCCTCAAGGCCAAATGTGGCCTCTGGATCCCCGAGTGCAGCCCCTCAACCAAATCCAAACATTGGATTCAGTCAAAAAGCCACACTCAAGGATCCGGAAGGCCACATGTGGCCCCAAGGCCGCAGGTTCCCCACCCCTTATAGTCATCGTGCTGCCCTCCAAAGCTGGGAACCGACGCCGCATCAGACTACGTCCCGCCCACAAGTGCCTGCACATCTCATCAGTCCTCCTGACAATGTCTTTTTCCTCTTCTGGTCCAGGGTCCTGTGCAAGAGCATATGTGGCAGTTGCTTTTTTGTTTCCTCAGGTCCCCTCTGGAAAGTTTCTCAGTTCTTCTGTATCCCTCCTGTTCTTAAAATGTTTAAAGGTTTGGTCCTCAACCTGTGACCATCCAGTGCTTCCTTGTGACCAGACTGAGGTCATGCAGTCTTGTTATGTTGGTGTCTGCCAAACATCTCCACTACAACTCACCATTTTTTTGTTACAATCAAGGAAGCACAATGTGAGAAGACATTCGGAGACATTGCAAGGGTTCTTTCCCTCACCATATATCCAGCTTTAGCGTTCATTGATGATGCCTGCCCAAATCAACCACCACTCTCATGTTTGCCATTGATGATTTTCTGTGTCCATCATTCCTTCTAACTGTTAGTTGGTATTAATACCTTACTGCAAGGAAGAGCCTTCCACATTTGCCATTGATACTTATTCACCTATTTATTTCCATATTTATTTTCATATAGACTCAGGAATTCCTCAAGTTGTCTAGATTTTGTCATTTATCAGTCACTTCTAACTAGTTTCTATATCTTTTTGATACATCTTCATGATTCTTTGAGAAATCCTTGCTTTTGCCACAAGAAGATGTTCTAGATTCAATCTGACCTTTTCTTACTTGGGCTCTGGAATTATTCATTTCTCCAAGGAGCTCTAGTTCATATTGCATATGTTAAATACACATTATATGGATATATTTTACATATACACATATAAAATGAACCAGAGATTCTTAGAGAAATATATTTATGTAAAAAGATAGCTACTACTATAATTATGTGTATTTATATATTTATGTATATTTCCATATTTATTTATCCCTCTACACAATGAGAAACCTGTTGCCTAAGCATGTTTACTTATTTGCACAATTAATTTACTTATTTGTTCAATATAACCAATATCCCAACCATGCCAGAATGACAACCACCCCCACCGGCCTAGGTGCACATCACCCCACGCCCCTACCACGGCTACCTGACAATACCTTGACAGTCTCCTGTGTACCCCTTAGCTCCCCCAGTTTTCTTGGTCACAAGACATGATGCTGACCAGCAGAAAGGAGAGAGCAAAATACAATTTTAAAATAAAGAGAAGCAGAAAAGATCATATAAGTGGTGAGAGGTACTCATATTTTATATATATTTTTAGGAAAGAGCAGAATTTGCTGATAAATGCATGTTGAAAGAGAACAGTCAAGGATGACTCAGAGATTTTGGCTTGAGTGAGTGTGTGATTAAATCGCCATTGATTACAAGGGATAAAGTCAGAGAAAAATATTTGGATGGATTATGAATTAAAAGCTCTTCTTCTGTGGAAATATTGAAATCAAGATACCAATTAAGTATTTCAATGGAATAGTAGAGCAGCCAGTCAGAAACGCAAGTCTGGACCGTAGGTAGGAGGCCAGACGAAAAGATAAAAACTGAGCCCCAACAGCGTACAGATGATATTTAACGCCATGGACTGAATGATTTCATGAGGGAATGACTGAATGCAGACAGAAAAAATAAACACTGTCAAATATTAGTGAGAGGACAAGTAAGGTGAAGGTTGAGAATTACATTTTGAATTAGATTTCTTATCTGCTTTTGTTGTGGTTAAAATGAAAGCCTTGTTAAGTAGTAGAAAGAGAGAGTGGAATGTGAGGAATTCAAAGCAGCATGTATAAACAAGTCTTATGAGGTATTTTTCTGTACTGAGGAGCATAGTAGGGGTGTGAGTGCAAATACTACGAGTGGTTTTTTTTTTTACAAGAATGAACACTACCGCAATACTGACGATGGTACTGAATCGATATCAAGTGACTCCAGGTAGAAAGTTGATGAAACCGTAGGAAAAAAATGTGGAATTAAGTCCTTTTATGGGAAGGAGAGCACAACACATAGGGTTCTAAGCTTATATTGAGATATGAAAAGTGGGTCTACTGTAAAAAAACAGCCAGAGGACATGTATCTAAATGTAGATAAGTTGTTAGATTTAGAGGTAAGATGAAAAAATTCTCTTCCTATGTTTGAATGTTCTTAGAGGTAAAGATCAGCTGAGAGCGTGGAAAGGAAAATGTGTTGGATTAATGTTAATAAGCAGATGAGAAATTTCAAATAACTTTCTTAGCATGTACATGAATGGTCTATGAAAACAACTGTATTTTAGGACAGAAGCGAGGGCACGCGAGGTTGCGAGGAATTTAAAGTTAGAGAAGCATTACATATTTGTTCAGTTTCAAATGTAGGGAAGGCACAAAGTTGCATAATCTCGAGTTGGGGTTTGCGACATGTAAATTAATTAGAAAGGCATGGGGACTGAGAATTTGTTCAAGACTCTGATTTTAATTATGAATTCTAAGGTGAAATGGATTTTAATATTTGTAGTATATATTAGAATGAAAAAGGTGGAAGCTTCAGTATATTCGTGCATCCAATTGTGTTAAAAATTGTGGGAATATGAGTACTAGAAGAGTGGGATCCGAAGGTAGCAGGACTTGGTGAAAGGAATTATTTGAAATTTCTTTTTTTGGGGGGGGTGCATTTTAACAGATTTATTTATTTATTTATTTATTTCAGGGTATTATGAGGGTACAAACATTATGTTTACACTTTATATCTTTGCCTCACCCAAGCGAGGGTTAGAGGCGTGCCCTTCCCGGCTACAATGAAATTTCGATTTTTGAGGTGGTGCAGTTGCTGATAATATTCAGGTATGGCTGTGACTCAAGGGGGTGGCTGAGGAGAAGAAATTCATGGGACAGGACAAGGTCAAATAACTGAGACACAAAATTATGACAGGTTATGAGACTGGCATGAAAGATGCAGTTCAAAGTTGATTTGTCTTCACTGAAATCTATGTATTCTACAAGCATTAAATGCAAGGGATGTAAGCAAGTAATTGAGAAACACAGATCCCTGGTAGTACCTTAATCCCTCAAGGCAGTGACCTGAAATGTGGTCGACGTGCTGCCTCATCCGGTTCAGATGAGTCCAGAGCTGCTGCCTTTTATACAAATAGAATGAAATCTGGTCTTGCAGCATTTGAGAATATTTTACCACCAAAGAAAGAGACTCCTTTATGTGTTCTATGTACATACACATACTCTTTGTGATTTTTTTCTAATAGCAGGTGTGTATGTGCCTAACCAGGAAAATCTGTGTGAACACTGAATCCACCAGAAATTTAGACATTAATCATCATGGACAGAGAGATGGAATAAGAAGCTAAAATTTTCAATTGAATGAAAAGGAGTGATTTAATGCAAATAGATGACTACACTAAGAATCTGTAGCAGATGGTGATATTTGATTGCCTGTGTTTTGAAAGTGCCGGGAAATGACTGTGGCGATAGGATGGAGGAGGCAACCGGCCCCACATCCAGCCCTGGTAGCAGAGAGAGGAGGGGGAGAAAAGCAGCCTACCTTGGTAGTCCTGCAGGAAGGACAATGCCCTCAGGATGAAAACAAAGCAAAAAAAAAAAGTTCAATTTTCATTGGGATAATTTTAGAAAAGTGGTCATTTTGCTAATGACACTCTTGTCAATTCTCATCAAGGAATTTGGGGCGACCAGGGAAAGATGAGAGACTGGATCAAATTAGGGGATCTGCAGAGCCTTATGAGGGTGAGGGTAGAGATGTGGAGGAATAAGCTTTATGGTGACCCAGGCAAGTAGAGATATAAATCGCGATAAGATTAGACCTGATGGTCAACCAGATGAATGCTGATAATTGGGAGTAATTATACCCTCCTACTTGGAGACAGTCGTTCGGGCGGTGGTTCTCCTGGGGTGACTGCTGGGGTGAGTTGGGGTCTCACCAAGAGGAACAAGGGGTCTTGTGGGCCTCTTTTTCATTCCTACCAAAGGCAGCGCAGCGTTGGGGCTGAAGGAATCTTGTCATGAGAGTCATTTCAGGACTATGACTACAACCATGACTATGACTATACCACATTTCATTTAATCCTTCTAATACCCCCAGACTTTAATGTTAATCATTTTTAATCATCCTGAGAAGCTGCCTGTTTAGGTTCATGCTGCTCTTCAATTAGAGGAAATATTTTTGATACATAGCTATATAGTCTGAGCAGTACTCTTCCAAGTACTTGAGTAACACCTTCATGGATTTTAAGGGTGTTTGCTTTAATCTCACAGGTTTGTTTGTTTTTTTATTTACTTACTTTTTAAGGTTTGATCGCTGTTTCTACCCCAGGCAGATAGGCTTGTAATATGGAAGAGAGAAATGGTACAATCATTCAAAATGGATGCAGTAACCACAATATATTAAGGAGCTGGAGAAAGGAAAAATCTTTATTTTAAATGATCCAGACCCACTGATACACTTATCTATGCAATGATGTCATCACATTCAAGTTGTTATCACTCAGAGTCATTAGGGTATGAACAAAATATTCAACATTATTATTTTAGACCATACATAAAGTTCATCATGTCTGACATATTGGCCTGGTCCTGTGTAAAGCACATTAAATAAGAATTAATAATTCGGTGGCATCACAACTATCTCTTGCCAATTTTTACTGCTTTGATTATAATAGTATAAAATAATTTTTATATGATTCAAATAATTTAAATGAATATCTGATCTCATTTTTTTGGCTACAACCAATTGTTGCTTATATTCGTTTAGCAGTTCAAGGTCTCATAGTTCTTATTTCCTTCATCACCGATGTAGAAAATGGCTTTTGGTAAAAACTATGAGCCTGTAAAATGTAGTCATTCTGTTTTACTCTGGTTATTTTTTTTCACCTTTAAAACCACTTTAAGTCATCTGAATGATGAATCGTGTGGATGGACTCTAAATTTATAGTGCAGTGTTACTTGTAAACTGGAAAGAAATAAATTCTCCATTACCATTTCATAAATGACCTGACAACTAAGTGATGTATTAGTCAACAGGCAAAAAGAATGAAACTAAATTTGCTGCTATTTCTGGCAATTATTTCACTTTGTCCAGAAATACAGAATGCAAACAGAATGTTGTATTGTTATTACATACACAATAAAATGATGTGCTAATGTTGGGATTCATGTATGAAATCTAGATGAATTTGTGTTCATGTGAAAACTCTATGGAGGCCGGGCATGGTGGCTCACACCTGTAATTCTAGCACTTTGGTTGGGGAGGCGATCACTTGAGGCCAGGAGTTCAAGACTAGCCTGAGCAATAGGGAGACGCCGTCTCTACAAAAAAATCTTTAAAAATTAGCATGCACCTGTAGTCTCAGCTTCTTGGGAGGCTGAGACAGGGGGATCACTTGAACCCAAGAGTTTGAGGTTGCAGTGAGCTATGACGACACCACTGCACTCTAGCCTGGGCAACAGAGCAAGACCCTATTCCCCTACCCCAAAAAAGAAAACAAAAACCCTATGATTTATTGTATTATGAAAAACTAGGATAATATCTACCTAAATAAACCATTTTTGATCAGTTGCCTATTTAAAATAAAGGCATTATTAAATGGAAAACAAAAGGAAAAATTCTGAATATTTCCTATACTCTCTTCCAAACATCTCCCCAGAGAATAAGCTGAGAATGTCATTGAGCACCCTTTTTACTGTCAGCTGGCACATTTGTTTATGAAGTCGGTATTTTTATCTTAATGATAATACATTTATCTGTTATGGCAAATGTTTAATAAAAGTAAAATTATCAGACACATTAATACCGATTCTCAAAGTTAATCATTTCACCTCTATTCTTGTGGAAACTGTTATTCACAAAAGGGTTATACCAAACAAAATGAACAACCTTATAATATCTTAAATTTTAAATAAGGACTTGAAGCATTGTTTAGTGATCTGACCATAATTTTTCATTCCTGTTTTTAAAATTAAATTTCTTCTAAAAAATAATTGGTTATTTTAAGAGAGATCTGTTAAATATAATAAGTCTGAAAAAGTGGCTTGTGCAGGAATATTCCCAAGACCTTTGTCTAATCTCTCTGCTGGTGAGCACACTTCGTTTTTAATGATTGTGAGTATTAGTAATTAAAGAACCATTACTAGGTGCCTGCATGTATTTAATAAAGCCAGCCATGCCAAAAAATCACACATAGTTATTGGACAGATATGTATCACCCTGAGGTCGTGGAAACCAGCTAGACACAGCATCTTAGTCTATTCTGGCTACTATAACAAAAATGCCATAGAATGGATGGTCTATAAAAAATAGAAATTTATTTCTCACAGTTCTGGAGGCTGAAAGTCTGAGATCACATCCCACCGTGGCTGGATTCTGGTGAGGACCCTCTTCTGAGCTGCAGACTGAAGATTTCTTGTTGTGTCCTCACCTGATGGCAAAAGGACTGGAGCGCTCTCCAGGGTGTCTTTTATAAAGACACTAAGCCTGTTCATGAGGGCCCCGCCTTCATGATCTGATCACCTCCCAGAGGCCCCGAACTCCTAACACCACATCACATTGGGGGTTAGGATTTCAACATTGAAGTATATCCGAGAACAGAATACTGACTAGAAAATAAAATAAGTATAGTAGATCATATTTCGCTGTCTGGCTATAAAAGTGATATTAATTTTGGAGTATTTTATATTTGTATCCCAGTAATTATGATGACTGGGGGGAGAAAAAAAACAGATAGTTGATCGAGTTTAGCTATAAAACATTGCACAAAGTGCTTTGGTTTTCATGCTTATATCAGTCTGTTTGCAGTTCTTATACAAAATATGTTTAATTTTCAAATATCACAACTCAGAGAAATTATTAATATATGTAATCAAATATAATTATGAATATTATCAATAAATTATGGACTTTAGTTTTACAAAATAAATTGCTAGAAAACTAACATTAAAAATTGACTATGAAGCCTTTATAGATCAGCTTAAAAATAAAAGAAATCTTGGGGCTGTATTCATAAATTCAGAGTTTACAGATCAAAAATGTAGTAATTCTGTTCTCTATATTAACCAAATTTAGGAGTTTCTGTTCAAACTGGATATGATGCATAAAAAAGACAAAAACTGGTATATTTCTAGCTCAAGTGACGAGAATGGTGATGTATCTGGATAGCAAATTGTGAGCAGAATGGTTAAAGAAAAGTTGAAGGCCTTCCAGAGAGAAAAGGATAAAACTATGAGAAACTGACTTCAGATACTTGAATTTCTATATGCAGAAGAGGTATTTTATAAATTTTAGGTTTTCCAGAAGATTCAGAATAACATACTGGTTCAAATATTTTTCCATGATCCACCAAACCAAATAATATACTCTTATTATTTTCTGTTATGAAAATCTCTTATTTTCCTTCACAGAACATATGATGATTCGTAATTATATGTCAGATATGGATATGGGAAGTTAAATTTTATTATTTTAACAGGTGGCTCTAGTATTAGCCTGGAGAGTGGTTTGGTTTGGTTTGGTTCAGTGGGGTGTAAGGAAAGACCTAAGCCATTGGAGTGTGACAATGATCCTCTAGGGGCCTGGATGGAACTGGTCTTTAGGTAAGACTGACACACTGCTCTGCATGAGTCATGAGTCAAGGAAAGGAGTTTGCTCTGGCAACCCAGGGAGGCTAGGAAATAAAAAAGACAGAGGGTAGGGAGGAGATTCTAAGATGATGACGGAAGCCTAAGACCTGTTGTGTTGCAGGGTCATTGAGAAAGACCAGTAACAGTAGCCAAAAGGATCTGAAGACAATAGATGTTGAATTCTATGTCTTGAAAAATGGTGAGCTGCATGGCGAGAGTGACCTAGCACAGAACACATCGGTATAAATTAATTATGAATATAAAATTTCTTTAATCCATTTTTAAAGCACGACTGAGAAGACAGCAACACCAAGGGAATTATACAAAGGCTCGGTAAGGCAAGAAAGCAAAAAAAAACCACACAGGTAATTTCAAGTGGAGACGGGCTCTCTCCGGGCGCGTCTGCCGCTGTCCGGTACTGGGGGGCTGGGCGTGGCAGACCTGAGCGGGGCCAGACAGCACTGCCCCTGAGCGAAAACGCCTGCGAGTCCGGGACCCTCCGCAGGAGAGCTTCGGTGACCGAAGCAGGCAAAGCAGAGCACGGTCAACCGACCCGGTTGGACAGAGGAGGTCCTGGCCTTCCACGCTGGTGAGATAAAAGCGGAGGCTCCTGGCTCCCTGGCAGCCGTCGCCGGAGCTGGAAGCCCTGAACCCGGCCTTGTCAGAAGGACGGGGCGCTCTGGCTAAAGACTGAGAAACCGTCCCGTGAACTGCTTTTCCCGCCTCTGCTGTAAGGTCCCAGGGACCGACGGCCTGACCCTGCGCTAAGGCGCTTTCCGCAGAGGGTCGCCTCCCAAGTCTCTTCCGTTCCCTGCGGAGGTCCCCGCGCCTCTGGCTCCTTCGTCTCCTCACCTCCTGGGACCCACGGTGCGGCTGTGAAGTGGCCCTTCCGCCTGGCCGCCGCGGGCTTACCTTCGCATTACCTCGTTTCCAGATGGCCCAGGTCCCGGCGTGGACGGGGCCCTCTCGAACTTCCGTGCTCCGCTCTTTCCGCACATTTGACCCGGTTCCCTCAGCTGGTGGCCCTCCGTCTTTGTTCCTTCCGTCTTCCATCCTTGACTTGTTCTGCTTCTGGACATTTCAGAATGTGCACTTTTGCTTTGCAGGCAATAGGTGGTGTTGATATAACTTGCAAATATAGTTTCTTTTTATCACATGTAAGTGCATTCTTTTTTCTGTTTTTTTTTCTGACCTTCCCTGATCCATTTCGATATACCATGCAAGCTGAGGACGCTGCCTCTACTTTCCAAATAAAGTAAAACTATAATTAATTTAAAAGTAAAATTTCACAGACAATATGGAATAAGGTTTTCTTTGGATATCCATAAAGATAACAAAATACCATTTGATATTATTCAAGACTACTTAGAAAAATTTAGTGATTTGGAAGTAAACATTCTTAGCTAATAAATATTACTATATCTCCTTTTATTACACACATATATATGTGCACACATACATGTACACATATAGGAGGCTTGGTAGATAAGTCTATAATATATGCTTTTTAAAAATATTAAAATAAGGACACACAGAGATATGGTTGTGTGGCTTTCTAATCGACCGTTCCAAAGCAGAATTACAAGCCGATGTTTGTGAATTTGCCATGGTTCAAGTTATAGAGGCTGGTACATTACTGATAATATAGTTTGCCAGCGTTTATAAATTAATATGTAATAAAAATGAGTGGGAGACATTATCACTAAACTTAGTCTTTTTATTTAATAAATTTTATTAAAATGATATTTTATGGAAATAAAAATGATTTTTAATTTGGGATATTTTACAAATTATGGAAAAATGCCGTCTAATATTATTCAAGTTCTTTCCAAGAGAATTCAAAGCAGTGGGTAAAATTTATATTCATAATTTAATATATTTTACTGTAATGCACATCAGTAAAAAATGACAACATTCATAATTTTGAAAACAAAAAACACAGTTTAAGTATTAATTCAGGTTAACCACTTTTATATTACAAACATACAAATAAAAATCTAAATAATATATATCCAAAGAATCTGTCAAGCACTAGAATTTCAATACTTGAAATGCAATAATTTGATTTTTTTATAATTTAAATAATAGTATACTAGTGTTTTATGTTCAAGTACTGCTTGTATGCTTTTCATCTGTTAAAACTATGACAGTATATGGTTGTGGCTTTGTGTAAAGAGTAAGTATACTAAAGCAAATGGATACATTCGACTGGGAAATGAACAGAATTGGGATTAGGTCATTTTAACCAGTTGGCACTTGTTCCGCTCTGGGTAGTATAATGCAATGAATTTTACTATGAGCACAAGTTTTTTTTTTTTTGTTTAGTGTAAATAGAAAACCTTTAACTATTTGAATTTTTACCATTTTAATTATTTTTAAATTTACCTTGTAAACTGAAAAATTTAATAAAAAGCAAGAATAATATTCTAGATGTTGTATTATAGTTTAAGCTATATTTTTAAATGATGTTCTGAAAACTAACAGGAAGTTGAATTCTGTGTAGGTTGCCTAACTTCACTGCCAAGGACAGAAAGGACACATAATTCTTTGCAGTGAACTCTGCACACCCTAGTAACAATCTGTCACTGTCAATCTGAGGTCGAGTGACTCTCAGACAATGTTAGCGCAGACGCCATCTTTCACTTCTAAAGCTATCCTTCTGTTGATTTGAGCTGCATCAAAGATACAATAGAAATTGAAGCACTCGTAAGTAATCCCTCTTTAGACAGGAATATGTGAACTGTCCTTCCGGGAATATTTAATGTCAACATGTAATACAGTGCTTCTGCTCTGTGGCTTGAGTACGACTAAACCTGTCCTGCTGACTGGACTGACTGACCGTCACCCACTGTTCCTGCTTTGTTGGAGCGCACTCAAAAATTATATATATATAAAGCCATGGAATATAAAGTGATAAATTTAAAGTTTCTTCTAGTAGTAAAATTCAGTTAAAGATCCGACGGTTTACTTTAAGAGGGGGTCGTGACCGCATTGCTATAGGGTGAGGCAGCAAAGTGGCAGGAAAACATAATTGGCAGTTTGAAAGAAAGTATATTTTCATATCTCTACCAAAACACTAGCAAGAAAAAAGGAAAAAAGTATATTTTGAGAAATCATTAACTGCCCCAGACAAGGAGAGATGAACAAAACAAAGTGATCACATCTTCTGTTCTGTGATGGCATTGGCTCCTGGCAACAGCCCGGATCTTTCAGGACTGACTTGAAAAGTCTCAAATGCCAAGAGTTATTCATGATGAGCCTAGGAAAAAGAAAAAAGAAAAAAAAAACAGAAAATAAAATATTGCCTGCGAAAGTGGTGTACTTCCCTAGTATTCGGGGGCATGCATGTGCCAGGAGCTTCCACCTTAAAAACTGTAATATTCACATGTTTCTAAAATTCAGTATACCATGAAGACTTCAGCAATGATAGAAAGAGTTTTTCATGCTATTTAGTTATTTAAACGTATAATGAAAAGCTTAAAAACTCAAAAAAAAAAAAAAAGAAAGAGATTGTTCCATTTTTTACATAAAGGTAAAATGTCATCTTACAAGTTCAGATTCAGTTTCTTGTAGCATTAAGATTGGAGAGTCTGGGTAAGATACTCCATAACGTTACTCTAGCTTTGTCTCTTACAGGTGTGTGACGCTGGAATATTATTGAACTTGCTCAGGTTTCATTTTTTTCTCTGTTAAAAAAATTACTAAGTGTGGATTGTATAATCTCTGTGATTCTCTTCCTCAGTAAACCATACTATGAGTGTGAAATCTGTTCACAGTTGTACTAACTGTCCAAAGAGAAGAGAGCCTAGGATAATGGCAGCCTCAAAAAGGAGGTCTTTGCACACTTTGAGATTTAGATCCAGCTGTGAACAGACATCAGAGATCCCCTTGCTCTACACTCATTCAAACCATTCCCAGATTTCTTTGCTGCACTGCAGAGTTGAGCACGCAAATACACACCTGTCCAGACTCCCTTGCAGGTAGCGCTCCATATACGATGTGAGTTCCACAAAATGGGAACATTGAAGTAAGCCTTGGGGACAAACACATGAACAACCTGAGGCAGAGACTGGGGATGGAAATCAGAACCTTGTGGAGGTGATAAACGCGTGGTTTTTCTGAGACCACCGTGGTTGAGTTCTTAGCATATGTTTTCCACCACCATGAGGCCAAGCAGCAGTGATTTTTTTTTTTTTTACAGAATGGGTGCTTAACATGGTGGATAACCTCCTTGGTCCACCCCTAGCTTGTTCTCTGGCCCTCCAGGCCAATCGCTCGGCTTCCTTATACTCATTGAGTCTTTCTGTCGAAGTCAGAGTCTCATTTGTCTTCAGCAAAGGACGCCAGTTAACCTTCTGAAAGGTAAGACGTGGTTCATTTCTTAATTGCTACAGTTGATATGATATATGTTGGTTGCTCCCAACCAAGTTTTTTTCTCCATGGATATTTGGTTTTCCCATCTGTTGGTCTGCCTGGTTATATACAGTAGTCCAGAGAGATTAAAATCTCCTTGTCATTTTCCCATGGTTCCTCAAGAGTTAAAGTAATAATAAGTCATCATATGACACTGTAGTTAAGAAAGATAAACAGAAAAAAGAAATGTATTAGCAAACCCAGGACCTGATGCACGTCTACATTAATATATTACAGTTGCAGAGATTGCTACTTGCCTCCCACTTCTCAACGAGATCTCATTTTCTTCCATTTTTCATTTAGACGTTCTTTGACAACTTACAAAAAACTTTCAAGACTGGGACACAGAACTTCCGTATTACATCCACTCAAGTTTCCCAAGAGTGAATATTTTACTGCATTCTCTCTCTCTCTCCCTTTCTTACTCCCTTCATTTCTATATATATATATATATATATATGTGTGTGAATTTATGTATATGAGTATGTATATATAAATAAGCTTTTAATAACTTTTTAAGGATGATAGTAAGTTGAGATGCGATGTCCCATTACTCTTAAACAATTCAGTGATGTCTATATAACATTTTTTTCCTTCTGGTTTGGGGTCTGACTTAGATTCACTTACTACACATGGGTGCTGCTCCTGTGTAATCCCCTTTCATATGAAATAGTTCCTCAGTCTTTCCTTTATTCACTGATACTTTTTTTTGAATACAGATTCATTGTTTTATAGAATGCACTCAAGTTGGGTTTTTCTCCTCATAATTAGATTCAGGTTATATATTTTTGGCTGTGATGCCACAGAAGCAATGCTGTGGTTTTCTCACTTTATGACATCAAGAGGCACATAATTTCTATTTGCCCCATGGCTGCTATTAGCTTTAATGATGTGGTTAAGGTGGTTTCTCACAGGTTTCTCCATTATAAATTTATTACAACCTCCTTTGTAATTAATAAGTGGTTTGCAGGAGATGATTCTACCCACTAGTGTTAGCATCCCTTGATGATTTTCATGAGCTAATTATTCCTATGATAGCTACCAAATGGTGATTTTCTCATTCCCCACTCATTCTAAATTTACCGGTTGGCATTTATACTGTCAGGAAAAACTTTTCCTTCTCTTAATTTATTTTTTATTCATTTATCATATCCCTCTGTGTGTATACATCAATATCCATATCTACATATCTATCCATTTAAGTACCTATCTGTACAGCTATCTAAAACCATGTGTTTACACAAATACCTCTAATTCCAGTTGAACTCGAGAGGGCTTATTCTATAATAGCTCTTCCTCTTCTCATATCTGTGCCTCCTTCCCTGATATTAATGGAACCTCAATCTCATTAGTTTCACTTGTGTATTTAATTGCTCATACCCCTTATGTAACCAAATTCCTGCTCACACAAGCGGCCTCCTAAGTCCTCAGGCCCTCAGCCCTACGCCCACTGGTCCCAGACGCCTCCTGCCTCCTCACCCTAGGCCCTCCTCAACCCCGCAGCCTCAGCTGCCTTCTCCATTCTGACCACTGGAGCCACAAGCCACGAGTGTCCCATCCACCTCCTCAGCCCAGCCCCTTTCCAGGTGCTGTTCAGGCCCCTCCCTACCCTGACCGCCCTCTCTGCCCTGCCCAACGCACACCACAATCCTTGCATTTCAAGGGAAGGGAAAGAAAGTGTACGAAGAGGAGAAAGAGGGAGTTTTCAGATAGTTAAGTGGTCAGTTTGCTACTCAGATAAAAGAATATATAATCATTTGTCTTCTTTGAAGCCAGATGTGGCCATGTGAGTAAGTATTTCATGTGAATGTCCTTTGGAGTTTTCAGACAGTCTGCCTAAAATGGGACTGTGAACATTTTTTCCAGAGTTTCTTCCAGTTGCCCTTTCAGATCCATTTCTACCCTTCTCCAACCTGTCCTGTGAGCCAGGAAGTGGACTGTTTGGTCTGCCACAGAGGATTATCTTTCGTTCTTTCTTTTGGTTTTTATTTGGCAATAGGAAGCCCCGGCCGAAGACTACAGCAAATCAGGAGAATGATGCCAGTACTTTTATTTTCTCAGTCTTCTCTCTGTGCTGTCACTGGCTGGCTACGCCTCTTGACTGAAGGTCACTGCTTTCCAAGCTACCTCCACACACCTTTCTCCTGCATTTCAAGAGCTGTTCCTTCCCTTCATTCTCCCAGGCCTATGGATATTAACAGGAGCAACTCAGCTTTACAAGCCACGGCATGTTAGAGTTTAGTTTGTGTTTTACCTAACCCTTCCCGAACATTCATTAAAGTCTCTTTAATAAATCTACTGTAATTACCCTTACTCGATAGCACCATCTGTTCCTTTTATGACTCTTATTAATACATAATTGGTGTTTGAGTGACCCCAGAAAACACACTATAAAAATAGAATTATTGAATTGTGTTTCTCATGTATTGGAGGAGAATGAGGACAACCTGTGTGCTGAGGGGATCTGGCTAATTCATCTAATCAGGTGGCATCCTGTTTTCTGAAGTCATCACAAATTGTAGGGCAGGGCGCCTTCCTATGTCATGATTGCAACAATGGTGGTGAACATTGTGTTGTCATTTTACTTCTTACTATAGCTTTAGAGATAGTCCATGGGGAAAAAAGAAATTAATATTTTTAAATGCACAATTGAGAATACATGTTGATAACACAAAGGTGTAATTAAATCTTTGTAGTCACAGGGAAGTTAGGGATGGACACCAGGCCTAGAGCATGATGATGAACTGGAAAAAATCTCATGGACTACTTAACTCAACCATGCTACTTGCTCTAAGACAAGAGAATTGAGGAGAATGAAATGAGACCCAGAGACCTGGGATAAGGGTACTTCAGTAGACATAAATGACATGAAGAAGTTGATCCTCCAAATTTCCCTCCAATTCCGTTACTGGCAGATGCAGCCCTGACACTCTCAACATAGTCCGAGAGAATCATCTGTCATCTGCATAACACCTCTCAATCCTGACACCGTGGGGGGCTTCACACAGAGATGCCATTTGTCTTCGAGTCCCATCCCCAACACATCTCATTTATTTAGGCCCATGATGAAATTTAGATACTAAGAGAGCCTGGACATAGTAGTACAAGGTCTTCATAAAAAGGAGATAGCATATATTTTTAAGGAGTTATGAGAGCATATCAATCAATATTCAGTTATAGACTGGGGAGTATGTGTAGGAGTTAAACCTAAAGCTTAAAGCACATAAAAGTACTGGCCAGGGTGCATTCACCCAGGATAAGTGATTTACTGTGTTGTGCTCAGTCTTTTAGGAGTGGCATTATAATCTAATAGTTTGACTAATTAAATCCATGACTCAATGATGGGTATAATAAACATGGTTCTATTAAGAGATCATCCTATTTTATACAGGAAGACATGAAGATTTAGGGAGATGGAAATATTGGAATGGATCTATTAGTTTAAACTTGATCACCCATCCACTAATTATACTTTGAAGGTTTTGGAGATAGTTTTATCAGTTTTTTTGAAATCTAATGGCAAGAGGGACAATTAGAACCTTTAAGAGTTTTGTGATCATTGTCCTCTATGGGCTTAGGAGGATGGGAAGAGATTCTGCAATATACATAGGTTTTCTGATTTCAGTGGAAATAAAGGATGTGAGATGATAGGGCAGAGGCAAAAAGGGCCGTGGAAGTCCTGGAACTTCTGTGATTCCAGCAAGACAGTAACCCTGAAGCAGCACCTTATTTCTGGAGGAATGCAGAAAGAAGTGCCAATAATAGAGATGTGAAATGCGAATGGATGTTCATTCTTTTTACATACCTGTTTAATTGCCTGTTTGTCAAATGCCAAGTGTAAATGAGCCATAGAGAGTAACCATAAATTTGTGAAATCTTAATTATTAGGTTATGATGATTGTAGCTTTATTTCCCAAAAGTTAAGACCTAGTAGATGGCTTCCAGCCTCACTGCTTTTTGTCCCCGTTTATAACCGTAAACAATAGAAAGCCAAATAAATATGCTTCTGAATCCAATCCATAAGATGTCTCTCCTCTAGCTAGTCCACTCCAGCTTCACCACAACAGCAACCTCAAGTGGAAACATATCTTATGACTTCCTTTTCCTCACTGTAAGGTTTCCTCACTCTCCTGCCTGCCTATGGGTCTTGTAATGGTAGCTAACTCCCTTGCTATGGCAAACTCTAAATAAGCTTTATTTTTTCTTATTTGTATAGTCTTTGTTTATTTTTACAGTTTTTTTTTCTGAAGCTCCCCAAAAGACATGGTTTGCAGTTCTCATCACTGTAGACCCCAACCTTCAACCAGATATATAATAGCCAAGGAGAAACCTTGTACCTGCTGCTCCTGGCTTGGTGAGTCTGTTAGGTAGATAGTTAGGATCTCCAACTCTTCTAGGGGACAAGGATTTCCTGCTTTGGTGCTGTTTTGAGCAATTGCTCCACCTGGGAAAAAGGATAAGAGTGGGCACTCCATTTTGGCGTTGCCCCACCCTTAATCCCATCCTGAGCAACTGCTACACCCTGGGGAGGAGGGAATGCTTTAGCAATCTGGGAATTCCGCAGCCCAGGCATAATAGGATTTGGAAAGCGACCTGTAGTAACTTAAGGATAATTATTATGTTATTAGCTGAAATCTACATTGTGGTTCACCTGCCTGCCCAGGTGGGCTTTTGGCGAGGGAACTCATATACACAGATGGAATTTTGAGGACACCTGTTGATCATTTGGTAATATCCCACACCTCCTGAGATCCCGCCCCCAGACGAGGCCAATAAAAGGAAACAATCTGAGACGTGAGTGAGTTTCTCTGTCTTTCTGTGCATCCCTTCACTCACAGAGACAGACCCATTTTGTTCTATAAGAAAGAGCCACTCGTGTGAAACTGTTTTCTGCCTGAGGTTACTGCATTGTATTGATCCTGCTAGTGATTCTTCCAAGCAAGGAGTCAGAGGACCAGGATAATAGTCTGGACTTGACACTTTGGTGCGTCTGGTCATTCTTCTGCCAAGAGCACACCAAGAACCGAGGACAGACTGCCACCCTGACAAGTCCACGCCAAAATGGTAAGTTAACAGCAGGTCTGAATGCTGTTTTCTTTACATTGAGTTTCTCATCTATTTATTCTCAGTTGGTTTCTGGATTTTGTTATTGGTTTCCATCTGTTGGGTATCCGTAGTAGAATGAGGCCATTATTTTTGTTTTCTTGTGTGTTTCCATTTTGTATTGTGCTGGGTAAAAAGTGGCATTTGTCATAAGTAGAACACAGTATGCAACAAAGGCAGAGATCCTACAAGCTTGTTATTTGAGTTGGCTCAACAGTCCAGTGGCTGTGAAACCAACTTGCAAACACATCGGCCAGAAACTCAAATGCTAAATGCTGGATAGCAAAATCTGATTGGACTGATAGAAAGAGATTTAAAAGGTACTTTTTTCCCCACAATAAACTTGAGAGTCAGAAAAACCCAAAAGGTAGGGCAAATTCTTCTAATAAAAACCATACCTGAAATATTTCCAGTAAAAATCCATTAGCCCCTAATTCAGTAACACAAACTGAGAAAGATTAAACTGCAGTAGATTTTTGAGATAGGCTAAAAAATATTTTCCACCAACATTCAGAAGTTAAAGAAGGTGGTAAGGTAACATCAGATCTTTTATCTCAAGTTGTCAATGAAGTTAAATCTTAAATTGGAGACCTAATTCAGACACAGAAGTTGCATGGACACATAGCTCCTTTGCATGAACTATAGCAACTTGTAAAACATTTTGAAAGGACTTTAGAACAGCAACAAACAAAAGTTAGGACCCAAAATAAACTTAAGGCTCTGCAGGTCAAATAGCTATGCCACATGGCCCACATCCTATCTCCTATTGACAAGAACACTTGTAGTTATTCTAAAGAGAAGAGACCAGAAAAAAGATTGTTCCATATAACAAAAGAAAGTCTAACACAAATTCTCAGTTGAGATCAATGAGGTTCTCTAAAGAAGGAAAAAGTATCCAATATCCTATCCCACCATACACACAAAGGTGAATTAACTAGAGATAGTCAACTTATTTGTTAAATTTGACTTGCCTGGTAGAACCTGGGAGACAACAGGTGTCATACTTTCTATGTTAATTAAACCCTGCCAACTTTGTTCAATCTGTGCCTCTATGTGAGCACAGGTGGTAGGTATTCAAATAACCCACAGACTTTCCCTATTCCCCAGTCCTTAACTATAAACCCTGGACCCCTGAATAAAAACATTTCTTCTCCACAGAAAATTTAATAGGATATGTTAGGCAGAATAATACCCCCCCACAACTCCCTCAAGAGGTCTACTAATTCCTGTTACCTATGAATATGTTAGGTTACAGGGCAAAAGGTATTTAAAAGTACAGAGGAAACTATAGGTGCCAATCAACTCACCTTAAAATAGAGACAGTATCCTGGATTATCCTGATGGGCCCAAAGTATTCACAAGGATCCCATAAACATTGGAGCGGGAAGCAGAGCACATTCAGAGTGAGACGTGACTATGGAACAAAGAGTCAAACAGATACAACACTACTTCCTTGGAAACTGGAGGAAGAAAGCCAATCTCCAAGGAAAACAGGCAGCCCCTCTCCCAGGAAAAGAATAAATCATTACAATCTATTGATCAGACTGTAAATTTAAGATTTTTTAATTTAGAATTAAAATAGAATTACTTTAATTCAGCCTCTAATCTGTAGTTAAATTAATTATAAATTTGAATTCAATACTTTTCATGTGGTAATGAGCCAATTACTTGCCACCTGGAATAGTGAAGAAAATCAAATACAGAGCCCAGATAATGAGACCTTGGTTCCGACCCAGTGTCATGAACAATTCCATGGACTTCTCTTTTCTGGATCTCCATGTGCCTCTGCCTGATAATACTTCTTTCATGACCAGGATATTTGGTGCCGTTTGCCTTAGATTAACACCTCCGAACTTTAGGAATAGTATTCTGAAAATTATCCGTTACACAAAGACATTAAATTCTATAAAATCTATAAAGGCTGAAAATTTTCTTTTTCCTCTCCATAAACGTTCACACTCACCTGCTTGCTTTTGAATCTCTTTCAAGTGAAGTTTATTGCTGTAGAAAGCTCTGCATTGTTCTCATTTGATAGTTTTCCTATTTATTCACACACTTCTAAAAAATAATGCCAAAACAATCTGAGGTGTTTTTTAATTGAGCTGCAATTAATCAAGTTCTTATTGTACTTTAACACACCTTTTAATAATTTAAAAAGGAGGCTTTTTAGACAATTGGTGTACTAATTACCAGTCATTCTAATGTGCCCAGTAAATCAGGCCCTCTAAGAAACTCTTCTATGTAACAGTAGTTAGACCAGTTTGTTTTGTATGTCCTTAAAACTGAACACACATGAATTAGTCATTAGACTATAAATACCTCATATCTGACCTCTGAATCTCCTATACCTGTTAGTGGTCAAGTGTTTGTAATCTTTTCTTTTCAAACTAAACTGGGACTTCACTAGAAACCTTAATCTTGATGCTTTCATTATATCTTTGGTCAGAGTAGTCACTGGCTGAATATATTTTTTTCATAGCATCCTTTTCTCTAATTTTTCAGCACTGGGTAAAAACTCTCTTCACATCATGTATGATCTCCATAAGCCTTGCTGTTATCCCCTATTGTGTAATCAAATGTAGAATTATTAATACTTCTGCATGGCCCTGTGCAGCAGGGAGCTCGCTCACAGCCAAAGCCCAGCTTGTCAATTCCATTCTTCCAGGGCTTTGGATCATGAATGATCTAATGTGAGCACATAAGAGATGCTCGAGATTCCCTTGTACAAAAACCCTGAATGGAATGTTCCTACATCAAGACCTTTGCTGGGTCCCTGTTTCCTAATCTCTAGAGTTGAGTTGGTTTGTAGCCAGATACTTTCTCCCTTCCATGAGTGCTAGAATGAACCTCTGGAGTTCCACTGGAATTAGTTTTAGACAGTTATACAGATATGTACACCAATGGGTAGATATATAGATGGATATGGATGTACACGTATACACACACGGATATGATAAGAGAAGGAAGTTTTTTCTGATACAACTGGTACACTTAGAACGAATGAGGAAATGAGAATCACCATTTGGTTGTCATCGTAGGAATAATCAGCTCATGAGAATCATCATAAATTTGTCTCCTGGTATATCCTGCACAGAACTGTGTACTTTCCCATAGTAGCATTTATCATCATAAATATTTTTATGTCTATTGTGTATTGCCTCCACTAGAAACAAAAATTCTTTAGAGAAGGAAATATCAGAGCAGGGATTTTTGTTTAGTGCCTGGAATAGTGCCTGGTACCTTCTCGAAGTCTTAATACACATTGTTGGACACATGATTTTTTTAAAAATTACTCACCGTTCCTATCCCCAGTAACAATCAGTTCTTTGGAGATAGTATGTGCACAGGAGATATTTACTGAATGAAAGAACAAACTTTGTATAATAAACTTTAAGTGAACTATGCAAACAAAAGTCTGCAAATAAGTGTTTCACTTGATGAATAATTACAAAGCAGTCACAGTGGTGTAACTGCAACTCATCAGGAGGTAAAACATTGCAGCTCTCCACATGCCTGCTTTATTTTCCCTCCCGTCCGTAGCACTTCCCCAAAATGCTATTCTTACTTGTAACAGTGTAGATCCATCTTATTTTTAACCTTTATATAAATGGAATTTTGTAATATGCATTCTTTAGTGTGTGGCTCCTTTCACTCAGTATCATGTCTCTGAGGTTCATCTGTGTTGCAGCTATAGTAGTGGCTTACTTATTTTAGCTGCTATGTGTTATTCAATTGTGGAATATACCAACATTTATATATTTCTTTAACTGTTGATGAAAACTTAAAAGGTCCAAGTTTGTCACTCTCAAACTCCTTCTAGGATCATTCTTAAATATAAATTCTGAAACACTTATGTGTGAGTTTTAGCTGGGTATATTTCTAGGATTTGAATTGTTAACCTGATACCTATTCAAATTTGGTATATAAGGCCGGGCGCGGTGGCTCACGCCTGTAATCCTAGCTCTCTGGGAGGCCGAGGTGGGCGGATCGTTCTGAGCTCGGGAGTTCGAGACCAGCCTGAGCAAGAGCGAGACCTCATCTCTACCAAAAATAGAAAGAAA
>CAUYSK010019050.1:0-39249 GCA_963575035.1 Avahi laniger | reverse complement strand
ATTATGTGGAATGAGGAAATTATGGTACATTGTACTAATCTTGTTCCTTGTATTGCTAACTATTACATCTGTAATGATTTCATTCACGCTGTTTAAGCTTTAGGTGAATCTTTCATCTACTATTTGTTTTTGGTTTGTTTGTTTTTTTTGGTTTTCTTTTTTTAGAGACAGGGTCTTGCTGTGTTGCCCAGTTGGGGTGCAATGGCTAGTCATAGGCATGATCATAGATAGCATACTGTCGCCTTGAAGTCCTAGTCTCCAGGGATAGGTCCTCCTGCCTCAGCACCCTGAGTAGCTGGGACTGCAGGCACCTGCCATCGGACCCAATATCATCTACCATTTTCTAACCTACCCTTCTTACTTGAACCCTGAATTCCCAGCTTGACCACTCTCTGCTGAGGCATAGTCCTTCCAGCCTAGAAGAGCTTTTATTCTTACTTCTGTCAAGCTGATTTCTAAGAAACTGCCTGAGGACCCAATAAGACTATCAATACTGTTCCAGTGGAAGTTTTTGTATCTGGATAATGTCCTCTGAATTCTAATGTATTCACATTTTCTTTGGGGATACACAGAAAAACATATGAGCTTGAACTTCTGCCCAACAAGGTTCTCTTCTCCACCCTCAAGATCCCTTAACACCAGACACATTTTGCAGAGCTAGGCAAGCCAAAGGATTTATCTTCATTTACCCTTAGGGATTTACAGTCCATATATTTACAGTCTATATTTTAAAGTAAAAAATCCCACTAAAAAGGCAATGTTACTGAGGGAGAAACGAAACTAACACCAAGTCATGTGTCATTTTGTTGTGTGGTCAGTCTCTCAGTGCACACAACACTATATCGGCATTAGGGAAAATTAAGTGAGAAAAACATTACAACAGCCCAGGGACACTTCTACCTAAATTTTGTGATTACATTTTAAGTGCTCTCTGTCACAGATATCATAAACTGATTAAATCATTCCATGCCTGACCCCTACTGACTATGCTAAGTGAAGAGAGAGGGCTATTAATAACTACCCATTTCTGACAGCTGCCCAGGGGCAATGCAGCCTTTTGCAGCAGTGAAATGACTCCCCAGCTCACTTACTGAATGCTGAATATTGATTCATATTATGAGTGTTGTCAAACACAGAGTGCAGTGCTGCAGATTCGTAGTGGCAGGTCATCAGGAATAGCATTAGCAAATGTCAGGTCAGGAATCAAAGGCCTGCTGGACTCTTCAGGGATGAGATTTATCGATTCCATAAAACGTGAAACAGATCAAGTACTTGTGATGATGGAAATGGTCGTGGCAGAATGAGGCTGAGCCTGCTCTGATGTAGACCTCAGGAGAGATGCATCACACAAGTGACCACTGAAGAAAATGCTAAAAGTTGGAATGCTCAGGACAAGGCCAACAGCGGCTTTGGGCTAAAAAGGAGATTGTAGGGCTAAATGTCAGATCTTAGATGTGAAACTGGTCATAGGTGTAGGGGTGTGTGTGTGTGTGTGTGTGTGTGTGTGTGTGTGTCCGTCCTAGCGGAGTAAGAGAGCCAAATCCAAAGGAATGTCATCAGGTGCTGATGAATATTATAAACAAAAGATTAACTCTCCAGGTAAAAGATGTAATTTGTTATTTTACTAGCATCTCCTTTTGAAGATACTTAAATTATATCTGGTTTCTGGATTTCCATCATTAGAATTAATTTTTGAATCAAATACTTCCATATTGCTATGCCATTCCTATATTATTCCACAGGGTGTCCATTAAAACCGTACTTTCATAATCTCCTTTTCCCTTCTGGAATCTTCATCTTGATATAGCTTAAAAAAAAAACCCGTAGACTAGAAGTCAGAACACTGAGTTTTTCAATTCCTTATTCTGCCACTTACCTTGTGATCTTAGACGAGAGTCATAACCTCCCTGTACCTCAATTTCCTCATTGGAAAAAAAAACCAAACACAAAAACATACAAAAACTATATATGTGTTAGCTTGGCAAAAAGGTTTCGGATAGAGGATCAATAACAGAGATCGATAATAGATCACAAGTTCCATGAGGGAGGGCAGGGAACTCATTTTGATGTTCTCAATACCTATAAAGTGACAGGTTCAGAGTAGTAATTTACTTTTTAATTTAAATAAAAGATGAATATACTTTGAGACTGTAAAGGTTTACTAGATTGTATGTTGCTCTTATTATTATATGCTTATTTGCTAAGTACGTAGTACTTGGTCTAGCATCGCTGGGAATGTTTTGGAACTCGCATTGCTAATGGAGGTTTTGCAGAAGCAATCCTTTCCTTTCACCTCGCCTAAAAGCAAGCCACAATGGCTTCTTTAATTTTGCCCCATACTGTGACAGAGCCTCGAGCTCTACATAAGGGAAATCTGGCAGCTGCTAAATTCGAATTCTGTTTATTATATTTGAATAGGTAAATGTAAGTTGGTTGTCATCTAAAGCTTGAAAGAGTGTCTGCTTTTACAGAAAATTTGCTCTTTTGACCACTGTAGTATGCCCTCATTGATTAGCTTTTATCTACAAAGTGAATTTTAGATAATTAAACAAAACTCTTCTTTTAAAAATTATTTATAATATGATAACCTAGCTCTCACTGGATTACACTGGATCATCTATGTTT
Organism: Avahi laniger; assembly: GCA_963575035.1. NCBI lineage: Eukaryota > Metazoa > Chordata > Mammalia > Primates > Indriidae > Avahi > Avahi laniger. The sequence goes on along the minus strand of CAUYSK010019050.1, from coordinate 36,624 downwards.
TAATAAAATTTTTAAGAGAAATTTATTTATAGCTTATTTTTTCTTTTCTTTAGTCTTATTTAAATTCTAAATTTTCCTCTGTGAAAAGAGAAGGGGGAAATGGTATTAAGATCTTATAGCCTGCCCATCACAGGATCACTCCAGTCTTGTTTTAAATGGGTTGATGAGAGAAAATGAACAGGTGCTACAGGTTACTCAGCTGTTCTAAAATTAAAGATTGATATTTTTCCTCTTGTTCTATTAGCAGACCTTTAGTGACACGTTAGCACTGGATAATGGTTGCAGCAGTTTAAGCCGCATGCTGTGATTTTTAACAGAAAGCCTAGCTACAGCAGCAAACAATGACATCTCCCCATAGCCAGTAACCTAATAAGGAAGCAGTTGCAGCCTTAGGCAGTTTGACTAAACAGCAAGAGAAATCTGACTTCCAACGTACTGACTCCACTTTAAAAACAATGGCCTGGCTTAATTAACACTGTATTCATTTGTAACTCAATCAATTTAGAATTTTTGTCCTTTAACCATTGACTCGACCAGCTTAAAAAGAAAAAGAAAAAGAAGGCTCAAGCTGCTGGAAATCCCTCTTGATTGATATAAACAGGCATTCCAGAAACAGAATAAATAGCCCTTGGCATTAATTGCTAAATTTCCCAAATGTCCAGGTAATCGCTGAAACCATCTTTTACATAGGAAGAGAATTGCACTATTTTAGGAATAAACATGGGATGTATTTCATGTGTAACACCAAAATTAGAATTATTTTCTCATACTCCTCTTTTTGGGGGTGCTAAATTAAGAACATTAAGCCTTGCCCAAAACAGGCTATTTTAAATTATTATTTCCAATAGTAGTCTAGTAGATTTTGTCTAGCAAGCTTACAAAATCTCATAAACTTCATTTGGCCCATGGGTTTGACCAATATATGCCACTCTCTGAACAGAAATTAAAGTAAATGCTAACTCAACCAGATTATTATCCTACATGATTTTCACTTTAAAATATATCAGTTAATTAGATAAGACACTAGACTAAAATAGTGTTCTGATTTTTATAAGTGAAGATACAATTTTAAGAGAAATAAAGTACATGATTACTGCATGGCATTTGGTTCTAAAGAGATGATTTTTCATTAAAATTAAAAGTATAACTAATCCAGAGCATAGCCTTCTTTATTAATTCATTGTTTTAATACAGGGAAATGTCTTTGCAACCTCTTCAGCTACCCTGGTGGTTATACTAGATGGCTTATCATACTGGGGGGAAAAAAGGCCTTTAAAAGAAGGCACTTCTATAGATTTTCAGCTTTTCTCTTAAAGTCTTCATAAAGTGCTAAGGTTTCTCTTTAATTGAGAGAAGCTTGCTCCTAATCACTTCAAAGCATTAATCAAAAAATGGGAAAATCACATACAAACCAACATAATTTCCACGTTATTCCTACTTTATTCTCCTATTTACCAACTAATAAGAGATAATTTTCATCAAAGAAGCTGTATGGTACATAAACCAGGTTCTCTAGTATAATAAGAACGTATGTATGGCTTTTAAAAGCTTGATGAAGGTAAGGAATGGAGGATGAAGGGAAATAGAATCTAAGCTCACTAACCTGGCATCCAGGGTCTCCCACCATCTGACCGTTAGTTTTCTAGTTTAGGTTTCTAGTTTTATCTCCCACACACAGCTCACCAAATGAAGCCATGCTGGAATGATCTTTTATTTGGTCCTTGTCTTATGTATTCCATAACTGCTATCCTGAGACTATAGTCTCTCTGAATACCATCCCTGCTTCTAGACCTGATAGTGGTCCTATCTCTTCTAGGAGATCTCTTCCCTCTCTATTTCTCCTTTCTCTGACCTCTTTCTTGCCTTGCAATTAACTCATTTAGATCTTTCTACGTAACATCTTGAACTGTCAGTCAGTTTCTTTAAATCTCTCTCTCTCTATGTATATATATATAGCCATACCAGATATTAAAACATAAAACAAAGCCTCTATAACTAAAACATTGTGATACTGGCACATGAATAGACAGACTGGTGGAATAGAATAAAAAGCTTATAAATAGATCCAAGTACACATGGAAATTTAGTATATAATAAAAATGACATATCAAATCACTGAGACAAAGATGGACTTTTTAGTAAACAGTACTGGGATAATTGTAGAGCCATTTGGAAAAAAGTATAATTAGATACATGTCTTCCATCATGCACAAGAATAACATCAAATGGATCAGAGATTTAAATATAAAAAACTAAACTACATGAGTACTATCGTATAAGAAAACATGCGTAAATTCTTAAGCTAGTTGTAGGGAAAGATTAACTATGACTCAAAATCCAGATGTAATAAATTTTGGATGTGGGTGACTAACCAAAGTAACTTTTGATCACGATTACTATATTTTGACTTTGTAACTCAGTCTAAAGACAAAAAAGACGTAAACAAATATTAAATGCTAGTAAATAGGTTTGGTTTTGCAGTATTTGTGGGTTACCAATTCTGAAACTATTTTCTATACACCTGTATTCTAGAATTCAGTAAATGGATAAATATATTGAGGATAATAGGAGCCATGTTTCTCACTGATAAAGGAGAGAGTTACGAATATGTTAAAGGAAAAGCAAGAATGAGTACTGTGGTGTTGGAATGGGATTGGAGATATCAGTTTGAATTCATATACATAAATATAAACTTTTTTAGCTTTGTTACCTGAGAGGGCCTAAAAGCAATGACAATGAGCACGCCTAGAACCCATATCTGGGTTTCTAAATAGCATTTTCCACTAAAAAGAATCAGTGTTCTTTGGAGGATTGAATGGTTCTATGGCTGTAGCAGGGAAAGCATGAGATGAGCTTGGAATATCTTGCTGTATCAGAAAGTAGAAAAGTGTACAAAGACTGGTAAGATCACGTCAAAAAGACAGAGGGGCCAGCTTGAAGGAGCTCCCACAGACCAAATCTGGGACAAATTTGAGCATCATAATAAATAATGAAAGCAAAATATTTTAATCCACTGAATAAAACAAGAATCCATGAATCCATACTAAAATACATACACATATACATACATAAGAGGGAAGAAATGGGAAGCTCTTTAATAGAATGCCAACTAATAGATGGAATGATTTGGCAACCACTATAGTAATAATTGATTCAGGCATGACTCATCAATATATGCTAAAACTACTGGGTCAAAGTTTGATGAGGAACAGTATATTTAAATAGTCTCAAAGTATCTCCTTAAAATTGCTTATTAATTATAAAAGAAAAAATAGTGACTGTACAGGGGAAAATCTGAAAGTCATCACCTTTGTCATCATCAAGTGATCAGAGTCGACATCACCAATAATGGGACAAACCAATATCATGTATTCCCTGATATGAAGCATTGATAAAGACATCATTGCTTTGGTGATGTGCCTGCCAAAAAGCCATAACCTGAATTTAATCATGAGAAAAAGAAGACAAACCCAGATTGAAGGACATTCAACAAAATAACTGGCCTTTATTCTTCAAAAATGTCCAGGTCAAAAGAGAGAAAAAAAGCTGAAGAACTGTTCTGGATTAAAGGAGACCAAGTAGACATGGCAAGTAAATGAAACACAGGCCTGTGAATTGGATAATTGTGTGGGAAAAAAATAGCTACTAAGGATATCATTAAGACAATTGATGAAATCTGAATGTGGATCATGGGTTGATGATAGTTTTGTACCAATGACAAATTTCCTGATTTTGATAATTATACTGTGGTTATGTAAGAGAATATTCTTGTTCTTAGGATATTCATACTTAAGTACTTAGGGGTAAAGGGATACCATGTCTGCAGCTTACTTGCAAATGGTCCAGAAAAACAATGTAGAAAGACAGATAGAAATAGATAGATTAAAAAGATATAAAGAGATATAGAGAAATACCATATACATACACACTCATAGAGAGATAAAGTAAATGGAGCAGATGCAAATAATTGTTACATCCAAAGGATATATGAGTACAAGTAAATGGTATACAACTTTTCTTTAAGTTTGAAGCTAAAAAATTTTTGAAGCGTAGGTGTATAAATATGTATCTCATGTGTGTGCACGTGCATGCATGTGTATGTATGTGTGTGTAAAACATGGCCCACATAACCTTTCCCTGGAGAAGGTATCACAGACAATAATCATTTTCCATTGAGGAGACTCAGGATCAGTCAGAAGATAACTTTGAAGGACAGACCAATTTATCTCCAGGGAAGGGAAAGCCATCGGAATATATTGAATATAATGGTGATATGAATGTTAAAAGAAAAAAAAAAGCAAATGAGAACCCAAGAGACCAAATGATCTACAGACACAGAATCAATCATCCCATATGGAGACTCTCTTTTTTTTTTATGCAGGAAGAAAACAAGTTATCAATAAAAGAAGAAAATATTCACAGGTACTAAAAGATGGCAGAATAATAAGTAACCATGGGTCCACTTTGCCCAGTACACCCTGATTTATGCCTGTGGTCCTGGCGTGTTATTAACAAAACCCAAAAACATTCAGATTTGGATGATAAATTATATGATCACTCTACGTTATATATGACTTTTGTTTTTGTATTAGTTTTTATTTTTATTTTATTTTCTTCCTCCTTTCTGAGCTTTTCCAACTCATGTTTCATTTCTTTCAGTTGAATCATTATATCTTCTCGGATTTATTTCCCTAATTCTGACCTTACTTTATGGAAGCAATGATTTCACTGACCTGTTTTTGCCTCTACTCCACTCCAACACTCTTCTGGTAAGTATTTATTTGCTACTCATTTTTGGGATCTTTTTTCCCTGTTTCCTTCCTTCATTTTCCTTGTAGTCTTTCTATATTGATCCTACCGACTTTTTAAAAAAAATTATTATTCATCTGTAATCAAGGTGAACTTTTCCAAGACCAGCTAATTTGCATGAGTTTCATATCAGAAAGGTCTAGAGGCACAGTTTGGGTTTTTAGGCTAGTAAGATTTCTAATAAGACATAAGATTGAGTAAATTCTCTACGCCTTTCCTTCCCTTGAGCCCAATGAAGTTAGCAGGACAGGACTACACATCATATAGTCTCTCTTTCCTTGACTTCACCTGCATGAAAGCCTGCTTCCTACCTTGTGCTTCGCCCTAACTGCTTCTCAAGACTTCATACCAAAAGTTTTCAGAGAAGCTCCCATGACCAGCCTATGCATTCATTATTATTATTTTTAAAAATGAGATTATTGGATTTGCCCCTCAGAAGGAAGATGCAGGTTAACTGCCATCTTTACTCTGCCATTTGTTTAGAAATTGTATTTCTAAGACAAAAATGTGATCTATCACCCTGCTTAAAAATCTTCAGTAACATGCAATTACCTTGAGGATAAAAGTAAAATTCTTTAACGCCACCTTACAAAGTCCTCATAAATTTTTTCGGCTTCATTACTTCCATTTTGTGCCCACCTTTACCAATGTGTCTTAATAGTAAAGGCTTCCTTGGCTTCTACAGAAAAATAAACTTTCCCCCTTTTGTGTTCCCATTAGAAAGTATGTATCCTATTATATTTATTATGCATTGTCATCATTTATTTGCATGTCGGTTTTCTTCAATATACTTTAAGCTGCGTGAGGGCAGACAAACTGTCATATTCATCTAAAGCACCAAATACAGAACCTGACTGTAGTCCAAACTGAATAAATGCATGTGGCACCGATCTAACTGTGTTTCAAGTACTGCAGCATACAAGCCAATATTCAAACTGTCCTGGATTTTTTAATTCCTTCCAAACCATCGTTCCTATTTCATGAACTATTTTCTGTTTGCATATCAACAGATCATCAGATTTATTTCCTTTTGGATTCACATGTCCCTGTATTTTGTTAACATAATCCACAGATGGTAATAGTAATAATTGTGATCTCTTAGACATTTGCGCATTCTTTAATCAACAAACATCTGATTGTTCCAGTATTTGTGTTGACGCTTCGAAAGTAAATAGCTAGTCTCTCTCTACACTGTAAGTAGCATTTTAAAATAACTAGTTGATTAAAATGCTGATAAAAATGACACTAGATCAGCAAGGAGCCATATTCAGAAAATGCATGTGCATACATATGTCCATACTGTACACAGGACTGTAGGAGAGCACTACAAAGAATGGAGCTAAGAGTCCTAATCTTCAATTATGATGACAGAACATTTGTTTTAACTTAGTTGAATAGTGCCTAAAAATATCCTTTCCTACCTTTTATTTTCTAATGCTTAAATTCCTCCAGAAGATGCCTTAGAATTATGACACAGCATTTTAAAATTGTGATAAGACAACAAAATGCAGAAATTATGTTCTTTTTAAATGTATTGAAAAACATTTGCCTTATATTTCTTAAAGGGAATCTGTGTATAACCAAGAAAATACAAGTGTGATATGATGAGATTCCAAGGTTTATCAAAATTGCTATGACATAGACAAACCACAAGTAAAATAGATGCTGATTTGTACCAGAGAGATTTGCAACATTATCATGTAATTTAGATAAAACAGATATATATAATGTTAATAAACAATAATCATAAAATGGGAAGCCCTATGAAAAAAGAGATAAATGATTAGAACCAAAGTATTGGTTCCTGTGACTAAAATAATGTCATGGCCTCTGATAAAACCATGAATATAATGTCAGCTATAAAGTGAAATTTTTTGTATCCACATCAGCACAGTGGTGTTAGCTGTGGGCTGTCAACCAGGACATTTAAAAAACCTTAAAACAGCTGGATTTTACAAAGAAATCCTTTAAAACAAGATTGTACAGTCTTGTGTTATTCCATGGTATATTAAACAGGGCAATTTAAAAAACGAAAACCACATAAAACACTGTATAAGAAGAGCCATATATTTCTAGGATTTGAACTTCACGTGACCTTGTTGTACTGGACCCATTATTTAAAAGGAGACCTGATAAGCACTGGACTTAATTCTTAACCTTAAAACAGAATGGAACAAAAACTATTAAAATTCCCTGGAATAATCTTTAAAAGAATAGGTTTATTAACTACTGAACAGTATAATCCAGAGAAGAAAGAATTATTCTCAGTTTGTCTTATGATTAGAAAATGAGATGTTTACAAGCCATATATTTAAAAACTCAGCTTCTGTTCTTTATACCAATATGTACATATATCGGGAGCAAGTTCATACGCATGATAGAAAAGATCCTTATCATCATTTTTTGTTTCCTCTAAGATTACCACACTATTAAATTCTTAATTTTTTTAAACCCTAGACTTGGAAATACAGTAAAATTTCACAGGTTAATAACAGTGGACATTTTTAATACTTGCTACATATTAACATTTCAGAATGATATTTTTTTAAAAATCAGAATTTAATCATTTTCTTAAAATGTATCAGATACCCTTCCCTTTTCTTTTCCCTAATCTGTAAGATAGGAACATTGGTGAGGCACATCACCCATAACCATCAAAAAATATTGTATCATTCATCAAGTCAAATGTGCCTTGTTTCAGCAATAGCAAGACTGCATGTGTTCTGGACCTTTAAGAACCTTAAAAATGTCCAGTTGGGGAAGATGCATTGACTGAACATTGACAAAGTACAGTGCTGTTAGAATCATTCACATCAAACACATCCTCAGTGATTTTCTAGATAAAATGCCAACAATGTACCTAATCTTTTCAGTTAAACAATGCTTTTAAAAGTGCCTTAAGAGCTAAAATGAATATCTAAAAATTCTTTCAAATGCTATGAGGCCATTAGTAGACTAACACATTTGTCAACAATTTAATTAAATATTTTTGAGTCATCTCAAAGTCACATAGTGGTAGATTTTTTTGTTTTCAAAGCATCACGCTTGTTATTGATATGCTATATAACAGATAATACATTCAGAATTTTTCTTTGTTTATTAACAAGCCCTTGTAATTAACTTGCTTTTAAATCATAAGTATGATACTATTTTAATTTCCCTCACATTCTCTACCCTATCATTTGAAATCACATTAAGCTGACTCTTAGAAGGCCACCTGGTGTAATACTATGACATTGAAGTGAGCTGTTCTGGTATGCAGGAAATACTGACAGTCTTCCATGCTAAAATCCATTTCTCTAACTGATGACAGAACAAGGGGAAATTAATTTTTGCTATTCATAAATACCTGACAGGTTTAATGTAAATGTTTTGAAAAAGACCTCAGCATATACTGCACATACATTATATATGCGGCACTGCACTGGAATATTGTATTTGAAACCCATTCAATTTCTACATCACTACCGCTGAATCTGTTGAAATTTCTCAAATTACTCACATATTGCAATTTTCTCCATATACATGTAAATAACAACAGAAGTCCCCATGAAACCTTTTAGTCACTAGAAAAATCAGCAATTTGACAGTTAGGACAAATTTCTTTGATAGGAATACTATGAAAATGCAGGTAAACCTGACAAATCACTGAGCGTTAGTCCAGCTCCCCTCCTGTGGTCAGAGCTGAAGAACTTATTCCAAGGAGACTGGGCTGGGTTATAAAATCTGGAAGGGCTGCTGCAGAACGGCTGCCACCTCAGACACAACCCAAGCCACATGACTCGGGACTTCTTGTATAAAGGTGAACATGTAATCCTTCCTTAGGATCTCATACACAGGCAGAGAGGTACACACTAACACATTTATTTAAGTGGATATGCATAAATTCCCTGGGCAGATTCAACCCACTTTGTGTAGTATATTCCTGAAAACTCATATAACTACACAGGGAAGCTTTTTATTTAAATAAATTCTATGGGGAAATCGTTTATAATGTAATCACCCTTAACTGATCCAATTTTTAAATTTTATGTTCATTTTCAAGTTTGAGCATCAATAGAATAATAACTGTAATAGACTGAAATACATCAAATAGGTTAAAAATCTGTGCATTCATAATGATACTAAAGAAACAAACCAAACAAAACCTGGTTGGTCTCCTTTGGAGCATGCTAGGGAACCAATTTATTATTCTGAAAACTGGCAGATAAAAGAAAAGAAATCAAGCATTAGTTTGTCTTTGCTATATGAACTGTACCTCAGCTTATTGATAAGAAAAAGTTTCTCTTTATAGAAGTATTTCAGCTAATAAATGAAGAAAGATAAACACATTAGGATATCACCACTTTGCAAATCCCTAATGAAATAATGGCCACTAATATCATAAAATAGAGATAATCAGATACTTGGTTGAAATGAAAATGCAAAATACCTCCAATGAAATATTCTTGCCAAAAAAAATGAACCAGAATCAGATCAGGCTTCTTAACTACCAGTTTACAGGAGAAAAATGCATGAAACAATACCACAGAGAAACAATGAGCAAATCCTGAGTGTGAGAAACAACAGGATAAACAACCCAGTTTCTTCAACAAATAAGAAGGGAGAAGGAAAACAAGGGAGGGAAACTAGACATTAAAAGAGACAAATGCAATGTGTGGAGATTGATTGGATATGAATCAAACAAAGAAACCGTAAAAGAAAAAAAGAGAAAGTTATGAGACATTGGGAAAATTTGCACAACGATTACATATTTGGTGATATTAAGGTATTACTGGCAGTATTTAAAGTATGATAATAGTGGTGTTAATGTTTTTTTTCTCTTGACGTATGTCCTAAAGTATGTATCTTTTAAAATACATACCAAGGTAGGGTACAGTGGCTCATGTCTGTAATCCCAGCACTTTGGGAGGCTGAGATGGGAGGATTGCTTGAGCCCAGGAGTTCAAGACCAGCCTGGGCAACATAGTAAGTTGCTATCTCCACAAAAAATTCTTTTAAAAATTAGCTGAGCATTGTACATGCCTGTAGTCCCAGCTACTCAGCAGGCTAAGGCAGGAGGATTGCTAGAGCCCAGGAGTTTGACGTTACAGAGAGCTATGGTAATACCATTGCACTCTAGCCTGGGCGACAGAGTGAGACTCTATAGAAAAAAAAAAACCAAAATAATATTAAATGGTATGTCTATGAATTATTTTGAAATAATTCAGTTGGTGGGGGGGGTGGCAATGGGTGGAGGGATAGATGAAAACACATGGGCCAAGTGTTGATAACTGAGGTAACTATATGGGGGTTCAACATATTATATATTGTTCTGTGAAAGGGCCACATGTGCAAAGCAGTCCCCAGATGCCAAAGGAGCAAACAAAAGAACAAGGCAGACAAATCCAGTTTGCTGGTATAAAGTGATTTATTGGGGAACTTACGGCCACAAGACAGGTAGATCTGCACATATAAATCACAGAGAAAGGGTATGCATGTTCTATATGGACCAATAAAGGCAACTCTCCAGAACAGGCAAGAATGCTATGTGGGTCACAGCCTATAATTTGTGCAATAATATCAAGGTTGCTTTGATCTAAATGCAGAATTTATAGTGAGTACTTGTTCTTACACTAAGGAAAGTAAATAAAGTAGGAATCAGGAGGTATTCCCGGGACTGGGGTTAAATCCACATGGTGGATTTAGCATCCAGGATGGAATCACTTTTGTTTACACATATATTGTGCTCTCTATTATTTGTATATTCTTGAAACTTTCTATTATATAAACAATTGGTTCTATTTCTCTGCATAACCTTAATTAATACAGCCTTTATATCTATATGTAGAAAAAATAGGAAGTCACCTGTGAATGTCCTTAGATTTTGCATTTTCTAAGGCAAGTAGCTATTATTTCATAACATTATTTATATTTGTATTCAACTTATGGGGACAAAATTTCACTTTGAAATCTTGAGAAAGAGGCATATTGCTTAAGACAACAGGCTTTGGGGTCTGGATAGATATAGGACTGAATCCCAGCTCTGCTACTTATTAGCCGTTGACCTCAGACAGATGAATTATTCTCTTGGCCTCAGTTTCTCATCTATAAAATGAATACAATAATGTTTAGGATGGTATTGAGAAATAAAAATAAATTCCTAAGCCTCCCAACCAACTTAACTCTTGGCCAAGAGGACCCCAGAGATAACCTTCAAACTGAGTTCCCAGCCATGATGGGATGGACACGCCTCATTATACCCCCTCTCTTGATAGCTGGCATTAAGCTTTCTTCCTTAAGGGTTAAATAGTACCAGCCTTTTGAGAAGAATTGCTCCACTACTGATTTCAATCAACCGCCTAATGCTGCATCTCCCTTTTTGCAGTTTCAGCACAACTGACCAGCATTCCTTCCTGATAAGGAACCACCGACCACGGAGTGGTTCTGGCCAGTTTACAGAAGATGCACACAGAGTGTTTTTGTGTTCTTTGCTTCACCTTTTGGCGTCAGAGTGCCCAAAACTCCATCCTCGGATATGCAACCTATGAAGGGGCATGATGCTCAATTGCTCACGTGTGTGCTCCTCCTATAGCTTGTTAAACATATATATTGGCCACCCCACTCAGCATAAATTCCTGTTCCGGTTGCTTTTCCCTCAAAGTATGTGTTTCCGGCTCCTGGCCAGAGGCTCTGCTTCCCAGCCTGTCAGATTGGCCACCCTATGGGCTGCAACCCTTCAAGAGAAATAAAGCTGTCCTTTCTAAATTTATGAACCTTGTCATTCTTCAGCTGACAGAACAAAGCATCCATACTCAAAAAATAGAAATAATTATAATTTCTTCTGTGAAAATATGTAGCAATATTTTTAAAAGAAGGGAATATCTTTTTAGTATTTGTTAGGACAATTTTATAATGGTTGCAGTTGGATTTCAATCATCAGCAAGCTAAACATGGACGGTTTTAAAATAATAATCTAATTTAATATATATTTTTTGTCATCTAACCTGAAACATTTGTACAAATGCCTAAAAAATTTCCAGTGCTACGACTATTACTATAATTACTAATGTATGCTGAATATCTTAATCTCACTTATTCTCATATAAAATAAAAGGTTTTAAATGAATATTTAATGAAAATAATACAAAGGGATGCTTAACAAGCTAAATTGGTTATTTTATTATGATACTTTGCACTCATGCAGAGGCTCTTAAACTGCTTAAAGTAAAAAGAAAAGCTCTCAGGAGGCATAATGTCTATTGTTTAGAAGAAAGGCAGAAAAAAAATCATTCATTCATTTAACCATTCCACAAACATTTGCTGGATTCTAAGCATTTGTGCCAAGCCCTGCTGAATTAGTGATGAATAGGACATGACCTTTGGCCATCAGGACTCCCAGTTGTTGTTATATACAGGTAAATATGCAAATAATTCCAACAGAATGAGATAAAGGCTGAGTATTCCTGGAGCAAAGTAAGGCATGGCTAACTGCAAAAATAAGGAATCATATCATGCAGTATTAATGATTAGGTACAGAACAAAATTCTCAAGTTCTGGTGTCTAGTTCATTTATTGAACAAATATGTACAAGTGCCGAGGATACAGAGAAACAAGGTAGACCTAATATCCCCATGGAACTTCCAGTCTAACAGGGAAAGGAGACAATGTAAATAATTACATTAATGTCTTAAAAGTGTTAGAGTACAGCACATAATGGGTGTTAATAAGAGTACATGAGAGAAAACTCACAAGACAATAAAGCTGCACTGACATTTTAAATTATAGTGGATTTTTTGTGAGTAAATCTGAAGCAAGTTATTTGAGTTACTAAGAAACGATATTTTAAGATTCTTGTTCAAGTTTACATGAACCATTCTGACTCATCTACTTCATTTGCAAAGTCCCCTTATTTTTTGCAAAGGCATTATTCACTGCGTGGATCATCAGCTTAAAGTTTAAAGTATTAAGCTGGTTACTGATTACTTACTTGCTATATAGATGGGCCCTAGTTTACTCTTTACTCTATAAATCAGTATGGGCTCAAATATAAAGCAAGCAAGGCATAACCCTAACAGAGTCTAAAACAGTGATTTTTGAGTATCCATGTCACTATACTCCTCCATTATCATACATGACTGACAACTGACTCTACTAACAGCTCAAGAAAGGGGTATTATATGGTGATCTAGCACCTCTTGTATTCTCCTGGCTAGAGCTGGAACCCATTCCAGCTCTAGAACAAATTGTGTTACTGGGATACTAAGTGAAGTATCCCAAGAATGGAAAAATAAGCACCACACGTACTCACCAGCAAATGGGTTTCACTGATCAACACCTAAGTACACATATAGGAATAACATTTATTGTGTGTTAGGCAGGTGGGAAGGGGGGAGGAGGGGATGGGTATATGCATACATAATGAGGGCGATGCACACTGTCCGGGGGATGGACCCGCTTGGAGCTGACTGGGGGGGAGGGTGCAAGGGCAACATACGTAACTTAACATCTGTACCCTCATAATATGCTGAAATAATAATAAAAAAAATCTTAAAAAAAATTTTTGGGATTTAAAAGTAGTAGAGATAGCAAAATGATTTATTTAGTGCCTACTGTGCACTAGGCAATATGTCAGTTCTTTACATGCCATTTCACTCTCATCAATCCATTCATTATAAATAAAGTTAACCTTATGTGTCAGGTGAGGAAACTGAGACACAGAGAAGTTAAGTAACTTATATCCAAGATAAAATTTCTAGTAAGTGGAACTTTCTGCAATCATGCAGAAACCTTATAATTATAAACACTTTTTACTAATGTCAAATTACTTAGTAGTGAAATTTAAGTTTATTTACATTTAAATTTCCAGCTCAAGTGAATCTAATGCTGGAACATTATAGAATATTCCACTTTAGTAAGAAAGAAGAAGGAGAAGTAGGAGGAGAAGAAGGAAGAGGAGAAGAAAGAGCAGGAGGAAGAAGAGGAGGAGGAGAAGGTGGAGGAAAAGAAAAAGACATCCTTAATTGAATTAGGGCTGCGTATAGGGCCATATTTACTTTAATGAAAGCATGTAAAATATAAAAACAAGGCAGCCATGCAGGGAGTTATCACCAGAGATTTTGCAACAAATTCTGGTTCAGCAGAATTGTACTCATAACTGTAGTCTTCTTTTTTAACTATGAGTTCACATCTACAGCTGTTTCTTACTCCTCCTCATCCTTGTAATGTACCTCCTATTGTTGCTACCCTTTATAGTCTCATTGAATGAGGTCAAATAAAGCAAAGTTCTATTCAGTTTTCTGGGTTTTTTAGGCATGAAACTCTCTGAGAGGTTATCAATCTTTACCCGACTCTGACTTTTCTGCTGTCATGCCTAATCAACAATGCTGACTGCTTTGTGAACGTCAGCTTCAAATTCTCCAAAGGGAAGACATCTCTGCACTCAATGCATCCCGATGTAGCACATGCTTACAGAGCTAATCTTGCCTATCGCAGTGAATGCTTTAGGTTACTAAGCTCATAATTAAAAGTCTTCACTAATGACATGGTAATTGTTTTAATGGATTTCCAATGAAGTGTGAAGTTCCCTGCTGATACGTCAACAAAATATGAAGCATTGTGAGAAAACGATGTAAAGCTTCATAGAATTTAGAGTTAGAGGAGACCTTAAAATTATCAAGGGTAACCTCTCCATATTAGAAAAGAGGAAATAACCCTAGAAAAGTGAAGTGTGTTGCTGAAGGTCATTGTAATGAGTGGAAACTGTAGGTGTCCTGACTCCTGGTACAGTGATTGGTTTCCATCTCACTGCTTATTAATCTTGCCTTGCTTTTTATTTATACTGTCCCTATATCAAAAAGAAAGAATTTTCCTTTACGTTTTCCATTGTATCAATGGAAATATTTATTTATTCTATCAATAAAATGGTGCATATGAAAATAATTTTATTATGTTAATTTATGGGAAGATTGCAAAGGTGAGTTTGGGAATAAAAATCTATAGAGCTAAGAATTTCTTGATTGAGTGCCTTCAGAATAAATTAGTATCTTCAGAAGTCCATGCCCAAGAAAGTTCTGAGGGAATCTTAGCATGATTTTGTAATTGAAAATATGGTATATTAAGTAACTGAAATTTGTTTATATTTGTACAATATTAAGATGTTTAAGAATATTTCTAGTTATTTTATTCTAAGAACTGACAGAATAGATATCAAATCTTTACAGATATGAAACTTGGGACAAAAGTAAGTGACTTATATGTCAAAACCAAAACCTGAATTCCTCATTCCAAGTTTAAGCCTTGCAAAATGAAATAGGTTGCAAACATTTTACACAGCCTATTTAAGACCAAGAATAAATGCATAATGATTCATGAAGGAACAAGAGAGAATTTCTTCAGTAAAAAATCAGATTGTATTCCTTAGAAACATAACCAAAGACTAAGGGATTTTCTTTTATTTTGAATTAAGCCGTCAAGGGATTATTTTCCATTATTGATTCATAAAAGCTCCCACAATATGGAATAGTTTTAATAGTTTTTATAAGCCTTTTGGAATTTTAAAATATAAATTCATGTTAAAAGTCATGCATTCATCTATTTCCAGAGTAGGTTAAATCATATGTTCTCAATCAAGTAATTTACAGATATATGTCAATTTCCACAAATATTTAGTAGGTAATTGGCACCATCTTCAAACCCCAAAGAATTAAAATTGATAAACATATTAGCTCTATTAACTTAGTATGAGTTTTATTTTAAGATGAGGATAATGTTCTTATACCTTTCTTCATTTAAGAAGCATTCTAAGAATGATAATTATCATTTTTTAAAAAGTATTCACAAAGTAAGGCACCATTTAAATGCAAAATACTCTTATTATCACTGTGTCAGTACTCTGGCTCATGCAGATTAAGTAATACTACCGCTTCCTCACTTATATCTAGCTTTCCGATGGTGTCTCATGCTGTTACGTTAACTGTTAGTCTGTTTCATTTTCCAGCTTGATGAGGGAAAGTGATGTTAATTTTAATTGAATTGCTGTATTTCATTACTTTGTAAATTCTACTCTTTATACTTCCTTTCCGATAGTTTTCATTAAAAAGCAGCTCCAAAATAGAGTGTATAATGGAAATTCTTCTACAGTTTCCCAAACTGTTATATTCACTTATAAGCTTGAGGAGTCTGAGGAAGTCCTTGAATGAAGGAAAAGACTTATATTATGTTTGATTATATTAGTCAAATAAAGTAGATTTTCTCTAAATGATAAAATCAAGTGTCCTTTTTCTCCCCTCTATGTACCTCTTCCTTTTGGCATTGATGATCTCAAAATGTCCAGGAGCACCATACCACATTGCTCCTGGCTGGCCATGGTTGGTCTTACCTTAATACACATTTTTTATGTTCTTTAACATTATTGGAATTACCACATCTAACAACTGACTCTGTTAAACACTGGGAAGGAAATAAACAGAGAACCCATTTAACTCACTAAGTTTATAAAACATACAGAAAATATAAAATACAACTCAAATGTTAAATAACCATATACTGTGGGCATATTGTGTCACTATTTAGTACCACTCAAATTCAGGGGCCTGGATTTTCATCTTCTATAACATTATAACCCTTCTCAGGAACAGGCAGATGACATGATGAATATATCTGGTACACAAAACAGCTGAAACAGGACTCAGCAAATTTGCTTGGTGTGGGCACATGCCACTTTTGTTGGATAATTCTTAGGCATGTGCAGACAGCAGTCACCAGTAACCTCTCTATACTCCCCAAGGAAGGTTCCTCAATATGATGTCTGGTACTCATTTGAATTGCAATGGTCTGCCCCCAGGTTTGGGTTCAGTTTATGTGTAGGTCCCTGGAACTGCTAATAGAACATGCTGGGCTTTGATGAGACACAGGTTCTGTTCCTTCCTTTCTGGGTGGTCAAGTTCCCTGGAAGCCTAGGATTGGCCGTCCTAAGATAATTTAACCCTTTTAAAATCATATGAAAAATAATTCTCATCAATACTGTTTTTCAAAAACTTTCACTAACGTTTTCACTGTTTCTGTAAATTTCTTCAAAAATAATAAAATATTGAAATTCTGCAATATCTCCTCCAAAAGCTTTTTATTTGATCAAAAACTCTAGCACATACACTGAAGACCAGAAAGAGAGGAAAGTGATTGTCATGTATTGCAAAAAAATGATCACAATTCTTCGTAATTCATCCCTGGAGCCAGTTTTTCTTCCCCTAGAATCTGTACTGGCCTGTGTTCAGCTTTGGCTAATAGCAATGTGGTGGAATGGCTGTTTTATCATTTCTAAACCCGGACTTTCTGTGCTTCTACTCTCACACTTGGCATTCTGAGACAGTCATGTGAACAATAGGCTAGCCTGCTGGGGGATCCAAAATACAACCTGCAGCTGATCCAACATCTTACTGCAGCTTCGTGAGTGAGCCCAGCCAAGATCAACCAATTCTTTCCTGGTTCAGCCAAACGTCCAGCTAAGCCCATCACCAATTTCCAAATAACAGAATAAACTAAAATATAGTTGCTGTTTTAAGACAATGAATTTTGGGTGAATCATTATAGAGAAAAATGTAATAAATACAATAAGTCTAGCATTCCTGAAGAAGCCATCTATAAATGCCCAGGCCTCTTCAAGATCTCTAATATAAACAAAGTGCAAGGTAAAAATTGCTCCTTTTTCTATGACAAAAAACATGAAAAAGTGATGGATACTTTTTTTTAGAAACAATATTTTTAACAGAAATTTGCTTAAATAATGATATTTTTAAAAGTAAGAATAAATTTAGAATATATTGGCCACAAACTGATACAAATATTCTCAAATTATTTCTAAGAACTTAATCAATTCAATGTCATGAAAGCATACTATTGAACAATGCTATAAAGCAAAAGCTTTCTCTATTAGATTCAAATTATGTAAGTTAACAGCATAAAGCACAATAAAAAGTACAGGAACTTTACACCAATGTACAACATGAAATCTAAAAACAATTCAGTTGAAAATGTAAGAGGAATTTGGGTGGGCAGACCATTGCTGTATAAACTGGAAATTAGCCAGGAAAATAGTTTGACAACTTTGCTTGCACCAACAATGTTACAGGATATTTAACAATGACAAGTGTTGAGAACTCAGGTTTTATATTTCCTCTGAAAAATGCTCTCTCAAGGAATCCAACTCCATGAAGGAAATACTAATAATTGTTTAAGCCTTTTGTAGTTCCCTACCATCGATTGGCAAAGCTTTTCTACTAAAATAAGAACAAGGAAAGATAAGAATTTCAGCACTGGTATGTTGTAATCATTAGTTTTTATTTGTTTTGATAATAATTATTCTTGGAAATATGTCCCAAATGAGCAGCTGACTATAACATTTTATAGGTGGGGTAAGGGGTAGGAAAAAAGGATAATTGAAATTATTTAAGGACCATGTAGAGAAATGAAAGTGTATAATAAAACTATGTATTGATCACCCATTCAATTCATAACAAAACTTTCTAGAAAAAATGTTTTTGTCATCGAATTTGGTAAATTATTGATCAACAAGAAAATATTTGAATGTATGCATTTGCAATAAAGTGACCTGAATCTAAATCATACTTAAATTACTAAGTGCAACAGAAAGCTTTATTTATTTTTCAAGAAAATATAGTTGTTAAATTTCAAATTAATTATCATTTAAATTATACTTTATTTTATGATTGACATCAAAGAAGCTTTACAGAATCCTTAAAATACCAACAATAGGTGAAGAAATATACACACAAACATATGCAGACATAATACATATATGTATATATACATATATATTATATGCACATATGTATATATATATACTCTGAACCATTGTATTATATATTATGAAAATAAGTATAAATCACATAGGTTTATATATATATATGTATAAACATAATTTTGTTACCAAATGCCACAAAGTCCTAGAATTAAACTAGTTTATATACTCTGAGACACACATAATTTCCTTCTTCTACATTGTTTTTAGACATAATGCTATTGTACACTTAATAGACTACAGTATAGTGTAAATATAAATTTACATGCACTGGCAAAATAAAACATCTGTGTGACTCACTGTATTGCAATATTTTCTTTATTGCTGTAGTCCGGAACCTGCAATAACTCTGAGGTATGCTTATGTTCACTGAGCATGATTTCAATAATGCACCATGGAATCTAAGCTTTTCTTTTTTCCTCCACAAGTGTTTGCTGAGAGCCTTTGATACATCATGCTGAATTTGGGGGATGGAGAAATGAACAGACGTGGCTTTTGCTCAAAGAGAAGGAACTTACATTATAGTGCAGTACTTCTTAAACTCCTGTCATTCAAATGTCCCATCATGTCTTTTTCATCATCTGTGTGCTCCCTATATTATTATTTAATGTTTTCTTTAATTATGTATAATTTTATGCCTTAATAAACTTATTGAAAAAGAAAAAAACATTCCTTCTTCTCCTTAGCTTCTGCTTGCTGTTCTAAAATTTTTGTTTCAAATCTTGCCCAAACCAGAAAATCATTCTCAGCTGTAAGTCTAAGCCTGGTTATTGTTAACTAAGCAAGAAGGCAAACAATTAAGGACATGAAGGGACAAGGACCAGTCAAAGGGCTATTCAACTGCCCTTTGCTTCCTTCCAGAATGGTCATTTAAAAGCAAACAATTCAGTGCTTCTTCTTCTAAGATGTTTACCTTGTTTTGTGTTCTTTCTTCCTCCCTTCCGTGGTTCTGCTTTGTTTGCTCCACCCCCCACACTCCATTCTTCTTCATGCAGTTTGCGGTTCCCCTCACTTTCCTTAGTTGCATTAAACGAAACACTTGGAGAAAAAATTGTTGATAGAGTTTAGAAATCCAGATACCTTCTTTATTTTATTGGCGACAATTTGGTGAGCAGAGTGTTGTTTCTTCCAACAGCGTTACTAATAATTGAAGAAATTACTTTATAAACATCATCCTGTGGGTTGAAATACATAAAATATACTGTAGTATAACATAATAGACTAATTTATTTTTCTTCTGAAGTAATATTGTTAAACATACCCATTTATTCTGCGATAGTTTTTTTGTGGGGGTCTTTTGGAGCTGATAAAAGGAGTATTTGAGAACATGAGAATATTTACAAAGGGTAGGATCTACTTTCTTATGTCTCCATTAGAAAGGAGATTTTAAGTCAAAATATGATCATTGGAGCTGGTACATTGGATCTGTTACCACCCCAAAATGAATAATGGTCCTGATGAACAAGAAAAGTGATTGATTCCTGCACAACCAGATCATAATAATGATCAGCCAAGTTCTCAGAGATAAGCAGGAAAACCGAAACTATACTTCTCTGCTCAGACAGCCTCCCTTGCCTTACCACACCGAATCCATGTACAGATGAATACGTTGGAAAGCAATAATATCAGTCTCCTTTTTTTTAGCTCTAACAAAATGCCCCTTGCCTTCACATACAAAAAGTCAACATAGAAATGTAAAATTATTATAATTATTTCTCTTGTTATTACTAACAAATATTTGTAGCAACATTATGTCTAGGAGTTTTTAAGACTAGCAGAATCTTACTAATTTAATGATCAATTTTGTTTTTAAAATACTCTATTAAAACATTACATATTTTGCACATTAGGAATATTAGAATTGTCAACTAAATTTTATATAAAAATCAGTATGTCCAAAATAAGTTAGGCTAAATAACATGTATCATATTTCGTCAGGTTTTGCCCTCTATGATACGTAATAATATTTGACATTACTGTCAATGACAAAACAATTCTCATTAAGAAGAACAATTACAAGTGGAAAAAGGTAAGTCCAGCCTTATAAATACTCAAAGAGAAGATGAAATGTGTTTATAGTAACTTTGATCTTTACTTTCTAGTTCTTCTAGACAGTAACTCTCCGGTGCCTAGCAGCTTTTTGTTTTCTTTGGTTTCCTTTATCCCAGAAGGGACTCGATACAAAGTGGAACAACGGCTCAATACAACACAATCTGTCTACTGGGAACAGGGATCATTTTGTCGGCAATCAATGATGTTTAAGAGGGACAGAGAAATTGTTTCGATGTAAACAAAAATCTAGTCAAGGCTCAGAGCTTTATGAGCCATGTTAAATATTTTACTGTTCATCGAAGAAGTTTGGATGAATGGGAAGGTTGAAGGGTGTCATGATCAGTTTTGCATTTAAAAAAACATTCCCGCATACAGTGGGCAGAGTGGTTTGAAGGGGTGGCCCAGATGGATTTGAGAAGACAGATTAGGAAGCAAAAGTAGTAGTGCAGAAAAGGGGCATTAGTTACTTCTTAGGTTGGTTTTGGGGGAAAGAAAGAGAAATTTAAGAAATAACAAGTATGAACTAAAATAAAATCTTAAGCAGCCCCAGCTGACTGAATGGACCCCTTTTGACCAAGGGGACCCTTCCCCCCACCAAAAAAAAAAAACACCTTAAAGCTGAGTTGTTGGCCATGTGCAGAAGGGAGGTCAGACACACCTATTTATGCCTTGTCCCTTTTAGAGTTATTTTTTGTAACAATAAGATACAAAATCATTAACAAGCCTAAGGCTATGAAAGATAAAGGCTAAGCTACACCTGCAAGACATCAATATACTGAATACATCACTTGAGTCTGATATGTCCATAAAACTCACTGGAGTTGTACACTTTGGAAATAAAACTTTAGACTCTTTCTTTCTTCTAGTGTTTTGATCTTCGCAGCTTTTTATTTTAAATCTCTACATCAATTAATTTAAGTTTTTGAATTTCAAAAGTATTAACAATTGCATGAATAATTTGAGATTAATTAAAACAATTTTACCGAGCATTTTGCTAAAATTTTCTCTTCACATCTGTGGTTAAATGCACTTTCTCATTCCAAGTGAAGTTATGTGTGTTTGTGTTTTTATGTCTGTGTGTGTTTTGATCAGGTGATCAAAGTTTAATAAGTTATGTTGATCTTTTTAAAGAGCCAGCTCATAGTTTTATTTCATTTATTTGTTTTACAGTTTTTATTTTTCATGATCTTCTCTAATTTTTATATATTCTGAACTTATGCCTATTTTCTCTGGTATCCTACTTTTCTTTGTATTATTTAATTATTTATGAACATCTTAAATTTCTCCAACATTAAATCTATTAATATTGGCTTAATAATAACCTATTTGAAGCTGTCCATTTCATTTGAATAGAACTTTGGCCATGTACCTTAGGTTTTGATATGTTTTAAATTTTATCAATGTCAAAACTATCTAAAAATTTATTTTGTATAACCTTTAATAATTTAAATGATGTTTCCATTATTATAATGTTTTTGAAACATTTCCAAATGATTATATAATATTTCTTATGATATAGGTTTGTATTGATTTAATACATATTTTAATACATGTTTTCTGTTACAGTAAGTCACATTTAAGTTTTAAACTCTTTGGCATTGAAAAACATTTCTCTTGCTAGATAATGTATGTCAGTATCTGCACATGTTTATATATTCTTAAAATAACAGTGTTTTCGATGTCTTCATTTTTGTCCCACCCATCGTCCAAACTGGGATGGACTTGACAGGAAACAAACAAACACAACACCAACACACACACACACAAACGAGGCACTTAATATTTCTTGAAAAAAAATAGCCCAGCCATATTCTTCATTTTCCTGTTTTCACTGAGAACTGAATTTAGTGAACAGATATGAAAAGAATGGATCAATAAACTAAATATTAACTTACAAATATAATTAATATTGATAATATCATACAGCTTATAAAGAAAACCTGCTTACTTAGCAAGACTTCTGTAAATAGGCAATTGCTGGTATTGAATTCAACGTTCCTGTGTTCTCTTGTCATATGAGTCATATGACTGTCAGAGATCCAGGTATTAATTTATGTTCCAAATGTGAAGAACAAGGATATTTACCCCTTTGACTTATTATGAAGATTAAAGCTTTCCTAGCATGTCCACAGTAGAGTTACATGCAGATTTCACTGGCTAGAATTAGGGCACACATTTTCTCCTATCTTCCAATATTTCACTTTTCCAGTCTATGTGTTAAAGTTGTTCAGGGTGAAGAGAATTAGAATAGGAATTACTCTAACCAATATTTGTAGGTTGGAATTCTTTTAAATGTATACTCTATTGGACCGACTTAAATTGATTTTATAGTTATGTGTATTTCTGAAGCTTATTATAACTTTCTAGAAATAAATGCAAAAAGGTAGAAGAAATTGTGATTTCAGCACAATTTAATAAATACTCATTTAACATTTACTATTGCACTATACATTATAAATATACGTATTTCTGCATGGACACAAAGAAGCTAAAACACATCTCTTAATTCAATTCTGTAAATGATTGTTCTTTTGCAAACTATTTCACATGGGACATTCTCTGCAATAAGTGAAAATAAAGTAAGTTTCTTCACCCCATTTTGTCTTTATTTCTCCAAATCACATTAGTGAAATAAATACAGTTCATAATATACTTATCTTATTGAACAGGAAGAAGTATGTAATGGCAATACAACGTAAGTGCTTAACTTAATTTTGGCTAGAAAACTGCAAAGGTAGTTAGTAGATCTTCCCTTTTGCTTCATTGGTATTTGGAAGTCTGAAAAAATACTCAACTCTTGACAACCCACTGATTGCTTAGGATAATATATTCATCAGACAAGCATCTGCTTGATTCGGCAGCAAATAGCAAATTTATATGATGAGGAGCTGTTAGAAAGTCTTTTTAAAAAAACGTCTTTAATGACACTCACTCAAGAATCCGGGAGTTTCCCTGGAGCAAGATGGCTAACCAGATACAGCAGCTGCCAAAGTGTCTCAGTAAGAAAGAGAAGTTTTAAAAGAAAGAAAAAAAATGAATAAACAGACAAAGAAAGATCAGATGTAGATCTGAGGGAAGGGTGCCAGAACCTTCAGGAGACTCCATGAGAAAAAGTTAAAGAACAGAACAGGAAGGAGCAAGGTCTCAGCAGGGATCAACCCAAAAAAGGCTCAGAGTCCAGTGAGAAGGGGAGGTGGAGAGGTTTGATTATCCCTGTCATACATCTCTTACAGTTGGTGGGTTCCCAAGATGCTGGAGAGACCTTCTGTCCACATGAACCCAGAGGCTGCTGCTGCCAGTGAGCTGGGAGCTTCTTGTAGACAGGGCAGTGGGCTCCCTGCCCCCTTGGGGTGCCTCCCATCTCCACAGACCCAAGCCAGGATGGCAGGCACCATATTCCTTCTCTACCCACCATGCACCTTTCTCCTACCCAGGGAGCTGCAATTCCTCCGGTTTTTGTCTTGCTTACTCCCAAACAGACATTCCCTAACTTCGGTCCAGACTGCATGAGCCACAGGCTCCAGTGGGTCCCGGGTGATCTTTGTGACTGCAGTGCCTGGGCATTCTGGGTGAGTAGCCTCTCAGAGTGAGGGATGGGCCTGACCACAGTGCTAGCTTTCCTCCAGTTAGACTGTTTTTCTCCCCTTTGCCTACCACACCCACAGCTGCTGAGAGAGACAATTGAGCCATCACACAGGCTTCCACAGAGAGTGGGGCTCAGAACTTTCCTCTTGGGATCCAGAAGTGGACTGAGAGTTGCTCAGACTCTGAGCTCCCTGCTTGCCGGCGCTATCTGGTGCTGCTTGGCCAGTGATTTCATCATAGTGGAGCATGCCTTGAAGTGGGGGGACATCAAACCACTTGGGCACCACATGGGAAACTCAGGACCAGCATGCTTTTCCCTAGCATGATCAGGGCTTGATTTGGTGGGACAAGGGGATGGGCCCACAGTCCATATCCCATACCCCCCAGGTCTCAATCATGTTGTTCAGGGATAAGGAAGAGAGATTTGTGAATTAGTCTCAGGAGGTAAGGGAGGCTCATGGGCAGAAAGGGATAGAGTACACTGTGGGTCCTAGCTGTAGCATGCTCATGGGGCACCCTTAACCACACAAGAGGGCTGTGCTCTCAGTTCAGGCTGGGATACTGGGCAGGGAACCTCCCAGCCCACATCACAGTGATGGGGGAGCTCAGCTGGATTGAGCTCCCACGTACCAACAGATGTAAATGAAAAATTATGAAGCAGGGAAGGGCAGAGAGTGTGAGGCCCATGAAGGCTATCAGACTATGAATCTCAGATGGCCCCACCTCCATAAGCAGACATACTGGCTGGGTAGACCATTTCAGTCCCTCTCTCATGGCTTTGCCCAGAAACTTGAAGCAGATCTTTGACCCCTTCTGAAACCGTTACCTTGACAGATTTTGTAGAGTCTAAGGGGAAGCTCACCCAACATAGACCTGCCCAACCACACTCCCTCACCCACCTCTACAGTGGCAGAGAATAAAGACTCACCTGAAGCTCCAGGTCCCCAGCCACCACTTGGGGCATTTAAGTGCTTCTCCTGAGGGATTAGAGCTGATCATAGGACCCCAAAACAACATTATAGCTTGTTCTTTCTGGCAAGCACCACCTACTGATGGGGAGGTCAATTTGCACAGCTCTTTACAACCTTTACTTAGTCAGTCATACCAGGTGTGGTTGATTCTTACCCACAAGCACCACCTACTGTCTGAGAGGTAAACAGATTGTGTCACACAGTCAAGAAGACCACAGGACTAGGGAAAGAGAAAGAAATTCAAAGACCTCCATCTTCCCTCCTCAAAGAGAGGCAGGGAATCTGCCCAATTACATAGCTCACCAATTTTACAGCCTACAGAAAACTAGCAACTTAGGACACCACCACACCAAGGATATCTATAGCCAACGCATCCATCCAGAACCTAGATTGCCATTAAAACACTTACAAGCAAAGTCAAAGATTCTTACCCAAAATATGCTACAAACACACCTATACAAGTGAGGCAAGGGGAAAAAGCCATATCGAAACAAAAGAAAATCCAAAAATAAGAAGCAACAGTTTCTTCAGGTGAGAAAGAATCAGTAAAAATAACTTCAGAAATATGACAAAGAGTCAGAGCAAAAGGTTACTCCCAAAAGGGAACACCAGCTCTCTAGCAATGGAAACTAACCAAAATCAGGATATTGAAATGACAGGTAAAATATTCTAAGTATGGATTATAAGTAAGCTCAACAAAATGCAAGAGAAAAGTGGAATACCAACACAAAGAAGCCACAAACAAATTCAGAAAATGAATGAAAAATGCACTGAAGAAATCAAATTATTTAAAAAAAATCAAATAGAACTTCTGGAAATGAAAAATTTATTCAAAGGAATACAAAACACAGTGGAAAGTCTTAAGAATAGACCAGACCAGTCAGAAGAAAGAATCTCAGAGCTTGAAGACAATATACTTGAATTAAACAAGTCAGTCAAAGGTAAAGAACAGAGAATTAAGTAGAAAGAACAAAGCCTAAAAGAAAAATGATATTATGTAAAGAGGAAAAATGTTAGAATTATAGGTATCCCTGAGGGTAAGGAAGAAAACACACAAGGGATGAAAAACCTATTTCAGAGAATAATTGAGGAAAAATTCCCTGGTCTTGCTAGAAACTCATATATTCAGGTAAAAGAAGCTGAATGAACACCTGGGAGATTCATGGCAAAGAGGTAATCACCATCACTCATAGTCACCAGACTAGGCAAAGTTAACACAAAGGAGTGGTTCTTCAAGCCATAAGGCAAAAACAATAGATAACTTGTGAAGGAAACCCTATTAGGATACCTGCAGACTTCTCAACTAAGAGAAGAGACTGGAGCCCCATTAACAGTCTTCTTAAACAGAATAATGGCCAGCCTAGAATTTTTTATCCTGAAAAACTCAGTTTCTTATATGAAAGAGAAATAAAGACTTTGTCAGACAAGCAAACACTGAGGGAATTTGGCAAGACAAGACGAGCACTGCAGGAAGTACTTAGGTCTGCATTATACATCAATCAGCACAATAGCAGCCTACCAATGTAAAATCACCCAAAACCTAATGTTAAGTGTTCATGTAAAATAATGGCTAAAGAGGAAAAACCAAGCAGTAAGGTTCTACCCCACAGAATGAACAGAAATGCATCCCACTTATCAATTCTTTTAATAAATGTGAACGGCTTAAATTCTCCACTCAAGAGACATAGGCTGGCTGAATGAATAAACAAATACAAGTCAAGTATCTGCTGTCTCGAGGAAACACATCTAAACCAGAAGGACTCATTCAAACTCAAGGTAAAGGGATGGAAAAAATTATTCCGTGCAAATTGAAATAATAAAAAAAAAGTAGGTGTAGCCGCTCTCATATCAGATAATATAGAATTCAAATCAACAATAGTAAAGAAAGACAAAGACGGTCATTATATGATCATAAAGGGAACAATTCAACAAAAAGACATAACAATCATAAATATTTATGCACCCAACACAGGGGTGCCCAGATATGTAAAGCAAACCCTATTAGATCTAAGCAAAGAGATAAACAGCAACATCATAATTTCTGGGGACTTCAATGCCCCACTGACAGAACTAGACAGTTACTCCAAACAGAAAATAAAGAAACACTGGACTTAAATGAGACTCTAGAGAAAATGGGTCTAACAGACAGTTATAGAACATTGTATCTCAAAACAACTGAATATGCATTCTTCTTATCAGCACATGGAACATTCTGTAAGACTGATAACATCTTAGGCCACAAAACATGTCTCAACATGTTCAAAAAAATAGAAATTGTACCATGTACCTTTTCAGACCATAGTGGAAAAAAATTAGAAATCAACTCTAATAAAAACACTCAATAAACAATGTTTATTAAAAGATAATAAAATTGATAGATATTTCACTAGATTAAGCAGAAATAGGAAAGTAAGGACCTAAATAAGTTTAATCAGAAACAAAAAGGATATATTGCAACTGATATCACAGAAATATAAATTATCATCTGTGAATACTATAAAAATATCTGTGCATATAAACTCAAAATGGTAGAGGAAATAGAGAAATTCCTGGAAACATACAAACTCTCAAGCTTCAGGCAAAAGTAGAACTCCTGAATGAACCAATTATGAGCAAGAAAATTGCAGCAACGATAAAAAAATCTTCCAACAAAAAAGTCCTGTAACCAGATGGTTTCACAGCCAAGTTTTACCATACCTACAAACAAGAATTGTTACCAATATCTCAGAAATTATTTCATAATATTGAGAAAGAAGGAATCCTCCCCAACTCATTCTACAAAGTCAGTATTTCAAAGCCAGGAAAGGACACACACACAAAAGAAAACTATAGACCAATATCCCTTATGAAAATAGATGCAAAAAGTCTCAATAAAATTCTAGCAAACTGTGTTCAGCAGCATATCAAAAAAATAATCCACCAGAACTAGGTGGGTTCCATCTCAGGGATGCTAGGATGATTCAACATACATAAATCAATAAATGTGATTCACAACATAAACAGAAGCAAAAACAAAGATCATATGATCATCTCAATAGAAGCAGAAGAAGCATTCAACAAAATTCAGCTCCTTTTATGATAAAAACTCTTAACAAAATAGGCATATATGGAACATACCTAAAAGTTATAAAAGCCATATATGACAAACCCACAGCCAACATTATACTGAATGGGAAAAAGTTGAAAGCGTTCCCACTGAGAACTGGAACAAGACAAGGATACCCATTGTCACCATTTCTATTAAACATAGTGCTGTAAGTCCTAGCCAGAGCAATCAGGCAAGAGAAGGGAATTAAGGGTATCCTAATGGGGAAAAAAGGGTCAAATTATCACTTTTTGCAGATGATATAATTTTGTATCTAGAAAACCCCAAAGATTCTGCAAAAAGACTCCTGGAATTGATAAATACATTCAGCGAAGTCTCAGGTTACAAAATCAATGTACACAAATCAGTAGCATTCCTACACACCGACAAGAGTCAAGACGAGAATCAAATCAAAGAATTGATACCTTTCACCATAGCAAAAAAGAGAATAAAATGCCTAGGAATATATTCAACCAAGGAGATGAAAGATCTCCACCAAAGAAACGTATGGATCGCTGAGGAAGGAAATTGAATGATGTAAGGAAATTGAAAAACATATCCTACTCATGGATTGATGACATCATTTTGAAAATTTCCATACTACCCAGTGATTTACTGATTCAATGCTATCCCCATCAAAACACCAATATGATTTTTTGCCGATCTATAAAAAGTAATTCTATGGTTCTTTTGAAACATGAAAATAGCCTGAATAGCTATTTTCAACAAAGCAAGCTTTAGCAAAAGGAACAAATTTAAAGGCATCACTTTACCAGATTTTAAGTTATACCATGAGAATATAGTATCCAAAACAGCATGGTATTGGCACAAAAATAGAGGCATAGACCAATGGACTAGAAGAGAAATTCCAGATATAAAACCATTTGTATACTGCCATTTGATCTTTGAAAAAGTAGACAGCAATATATCCTGGGGAAAACAATCCCTATTCAATAAATGATGCCGGGAAAATTGGATAGCCACATGTAAAAGACTGAAATAGGATCCATATCTTTCACCACTTGTAAAAATTGATTCAAGATGGACAACAGACTTAAATCTAAGACACGAATCCATAAGAATTCTAGAAGAAAATGTTGGAAAATCTGTTCTAGATATCAGTATAGGCTAAGAATTTATGAAAAAGATTCCAAGGGCAATCATAACAACAACAAAAATAAATAAATGAGACTTGATTAAATTAAAAAGCTTTTGCGCAGTGAAGGAAACAATCAACAGAGCAAATAAACAACTTACAGAATAGAAGAACATATTTGAATGCTATACATATGATAAAGGGCTACTAACTAGAATCTACAAAGAACTCAAGCAAATCAGCAAGGAAAAAATCAAACAACCCCATTAAAAAATAGACGAAAGACATGAACAGAAGCTTTGCAAAAGAAGATAGACTAATGGCCAATAAACATATGAAAAAAGTGCTCAATATAACAAATCATCTGAGAAATGCAAATCAAAACCACCGTGAAATATCATCTAGCTCCAGAGTGTTTGGCTTGTATCAAAAAGTCCCAAAACAATAGATGCTGGCATGGATGCAGAGAGACATAAACACTTGCACGCTGTTGGTTGGACTATAAACTAGTTAAACCTCTATGGAAAACAGTATGGAGATTCTTCAAAGAACTAAAAGTAGACCTACCATTGGATCCAATAATCCCACTACTGGATATTTACCCAAAGGAACGAAAAGTCATTTTATCAAAAAGACACCTGCATTAGAATGTTTATTGTAGCACAATTAATAATGAAAAAGATTTGGGATCAGCCCAAGTATCCACTGATTCGTGAGTGGATTAATAAAATGTGGTACTACGTGGAGTACTGCTCAGCCATGAAAAATGAATTAATAACTTTTGCAACAATCTGGATAGAACTGGAGACTATCCTTCTAAGTAAAGTATCAAAAGAATGGGAAAAAATAACAACACATGTACTCATTGTTAAATTGGAACTATCCAATCAACATTTTTGTGCACAGATAGAAGTAAAACTCACAGAAATCATGAAGGTGGGAGGGTTGATGGGGATGGGTGAAATCATACCCAATGAGTACGCTACCTGGGTGATGGCCACAGTCATAAATTTGACTCAAGCAGCACAAAAGCAATTCATGTAACAAACCATTTGTACCCCAATAACATTATGAAGTAAAAAATGATAAAATAAATAAAATGAAATAATAAAATATATTAAAATATTCATTTACCATAGGTACATATAAGGGTCCTCTTGGTCTCATGGGTTATCATCCTGATTTGCTATAAATATGTACGCAGGGACACACCTCAGAATGACAGGTTAATTTTCTCATATGATCTTGTACATGTTTATGATCATAGTTTTATTTGATTCATTCATGGAGCATTGACTGAATTTTTTATCTTAAGAGATAAAATAGGACTTAAAGATGAAGAAGATATGGCAATATTCTTAGGGACTGACAATTTTTGTAAAACTGAGTTTGAAACCATGAGAATAGTTTAATAAAGATCATTCCAGTTGATCGTTTGAGGCACGGTTTGAAAAATGATGGAAGAATATTACTCAGTAATTTAGTAATCTCAAGGTGACTTTGTAAAATCTGAAATGAGATATATTTATAATTAATACACAGAATGTAGCATTTTAGTTTTTTCCTTTCAATCTTTCCATTTTTTCCACATATTTAAGGTTTCTGGAAATCATGGAAATTTAAATGATGTGGGCTTTTTTAAAAATATTTTCTACATATGTATATATTTTAGAGTTTTCATAATGCAAATAAATTGCCAGTTCTTGTTTATTGAATTTCTCTACTGTCCTTTAAGCCATATTACAGACTACTCAGTATTCACCTTGTATTATATAGTACATTTGTGTCACTGGCTATAATAACTGCTATTAGGACTAAATTTGCAAAAGGTGAATTGAGTAAAATCACTGATCAGGAGTTACTTTTGTTATTAGTACAATTTTCTTTTTTTTTAGGAAAATAAGAAAATCTATTTAGAAAATACAAAATAGCTTTTCAGTTTTAGTTTATTGTGAAGAAAAAAAGGCTGAAAGAATGATAGGAACATTGAAGAATATTTGACATACTGGAATTTGAAGATTTTTCTCAAAGAGATCTCCAAATATTGATTTCCACATTATTCTACTCAGCTATGTAAGAAGAGCAAGGAATGTCTTCTGATTATTTCCACACATTCTGGTCCTCAAACCATACATTCTATTCTTCAATCCAAGAAACCTTGGGGTAGACACATGATTTCTTTCTAACAGAAATAACTGTCCAAATAAATGTGTTCAAACTGGGTGTTCACTTAAAGACAGGTTTCCAGATGATACAGACGATTGTTCTAGCTGATATGCTTGATTGCACTTGTGTAGGCAATCACAAGGCCACAAGGAGAAGTTCATGGAGTCTGACTTCAAATCACAACCTGACTGTGGGCATGCCCAAATCTGACAGTCTTTGATGGAGGAAACCTGGAGGAAAATATTGCAAAAATAAACTCTCAAAGGAAAACGTAATAGTGGTATTTAGAAACATACACACACACACACACACATACAGAAAGAGGGGCAGGGAGAAGGCAAGGAGCAAGGGACACTGATTAAAGAGGAAACATAGATTATTTATAACATAGGAGAAGAAAATCGTGTCATATGGTCTTTATTATATTATAAGTGGCCTATGGTTTTAGGTTTTCAGTATTTATGTTTTGTTGTTGTTTTGCTTACATGTTTTCTCTGTTTCCTTTTCTTAATGTCATATAACAATTTCCATTATTCAGTAAATACTAATATTTCTTCTGTTGGATTTAATGAAGGAAAATCCCATTTCAAAAACTAGAAAAAGGTGAAAGATTACTGCTGAGGAATTAAATATGCAATTAAACCAAATTTACTTTCAGTCAATCACAAAACTTATTTTCTTAGGTAAAAATTTGTTATAATCATTAATACCACGTTAAAATTTGACTTTCCTTCAATGTAAAACTAATTGTAAAGATATGTTAATAGAAGACAATTATGATCAAATTTTACTATGCCTCTCTTAAGTTAGGAAAACTATTTGAGGCAATTCTTTAAATTTTATTTCTAGTTGTTATTTAGCATGCTGGATGATAGTAGCCAAAAGTTAGAAATTAGAAGTAGAATTAGAAGAACTTCATATTTTCTAAAGAAATATGGTTAAAATCAAATGTAAAAATATAATAGTATGAAGTAGGTTTTGAGATTTTGTAAATGACTAAAAAACTAACATAACCTATCAAAGCCATGAGATAAATTGTTCTTACAAATAAAGGTTAAAAAATGGGAACTTCAGCATTTTCTGAAGGCACATTATGCCTGAGTCTATATGAAACCACCAAAGTGAACTGGACTCACATGTGTCATCTGAAATTAGTTGGCCCTGCCACTTTTTAGAGTTATCAATCATCCTGAACTGACATTTTCCATAGTTTACAACTGACAGAAAACCGGAACTGACCTCAATATGTTGGTTTGTGCAAACCATGGACCATGAAAATATAATACCAGCTGGTGCTGATCTGAACCGATGAAACACGATAGCAATAAATGCTTTTGTTTCAGCTTAATTGGATTCTTTGGCCTTATGTAGAAGAACAGTTGCAAAGTTTTCAACAAAAGCTAGAGAAAGAAATAATTAGACAGAAAGATGATGTTTTCAGAGAGATCATATTCCAAATCTTGCCTTCCTTGGTAGTCCCCATGCAGAGGGCACTCACTTGATGATACTTCCGGATGGAAACTTGAAGTGCTTTTTCAAATTAAAGACTTTGTAATAGAAAATATTAGAACTTATAGCCACTAATTTAGTGAGGCATAGAAAAGAGTGTTTATCCCAATATTATAAAGATATACAACTCACCTTTGATTATTCAAGAGGAGTTAATACATATCTCAGAACCGGAAAATTCCTTAAAGACGCCTTGCTCTAATATGTTCGTATAACTTATTTTACTACTTAAGAAACAAAGACACAGAGAAATTACTGTGCAATATATACCCAATGTGATTATTATTGATGGTGTAACTGAGACCAATATCCAAATGCTGTAAATCCTCAACCAGGATTTTCATATGTCAACATGTTGCCTGTCTCCAGAAAATGTGCCTATATAATTTTTATAGGGAGTTAGCAAGAAAGCATAGTTTCTTTATATACAATTAACAATAAGCCACACTTGGGTTTTAAACAGAAGGACATTTAAATGTATTTATCTACTTACCACTATAAAACCACGAATCAGAGAAATTTTCTCTAAATTCTCACCCCTTCTTATGAGCATGTTTATTACTATGTATTAACTAAATGTAGTAATGTTAGGCAGGGACCAAATCTGCAGGCGGCAGATACAGGCCAGGAGGGTCGTTCCTAGGGCTGGAGAAGCAGCAGGGATTGGGGGGAGGGACTGCAGGAAAACGCAGCTAACAACCGCAAAAGCAGGAACTTGAGGTTCTGAGGCACACACACCTGTGGAACCACAATCTTATTGTAAGAACACCTGCCAATCATGTATATCAATCACCTGGTAACATCCCACACCTCCCACAAAACCTCCCCCGAATCGCATCAATAGAAGGAAATCATCTGGGAGTCCTCAACATCTTTCTTCACTCGTGGACAGTGACCCATTCCTCTCTGGAATGAACTCTCGCTTTGTATAGCTCCCTTCTTTCCTGAAACAAAAGCCGTTTGTGTGGAATTGCTTCCTGTCTGTGGTCACTCCATCGCACCCGCCCTGCTTGTGAATTTTCTAAGCCAGGAGCCAAAGAACCAGGACAACAGTCTGCCAAGAGGCCGGACCCAACAGTAACTAATGCCATGGCTTCTATGTTTACCTATAGACCATTTTGATTTTGATTAATGCATTTTAATGCCACATTAATATTACATGTCTGATTTGAAGTTTTAGACTATTATTTATCTTTGCAATTAAAAATATCTTGACATATATATTTTGTTTGACCTTAAAATTTTTGGTAAGACAGTATTTTATAGAATAATTTTGAATATTGCACTATATTCTTAGCATTATTTAGACAACATATTATTTTCATTTATGCTATTTGAAAGTTCAACAACACATAAACCTATACATTCCTCCCCATGGTATAAAAATTACAACAATCTCCCAAGGAATTTAGATATGTAGTAGTAAAAGATGACCTGTGATACTGCCATTGTATTATAGATTAAAGGGAAAAAGTTTCTGACAATTTTGTATGGAGATTTAGTGTGATGCTGAATTTTTAAAAAGCCTATTAAATGTTTGTAATTTACAAAAATACTTTCCTCTGCATTTCTATGAAGTATTATGAATAGAATGAGTGCTGAGATTGAATAAATAAAAAATAAGTGAAATAAACCCAATGATAGCTTCTAAAATGAAATATGTGTTCATTTATTTTAAAATTTTCCTGATAATGTTTCTTTTTAGTGCTGCCCAGTTCACAGAAAGGCATACAACTTACATAAAGTTGTGACATAGACAAATTTTTCCACAGATGTTCTCACAATAACCGATTTGGGTTTCAAAAATGAGCCTTTTGGCGGTCAGCTACTGTGTTCTCTCAAGACTACTTAATGGATCACTCAAATTTTTGGCCTTTTCTGTTTCTTTATGGACATCAGAATGACACATTTTTTAATTAGAATGTTGACTGAAAAGCAAAATATAAAAATCAAAGAAACAAAAGGACCCAAAACTAGCATCATCAAGCATTGCGCTTGATGAACCTGAATTTGAGTATGTACTCCCAAGTCTTCTAGTTCTGAGATGTTAGACTAGCCACATCACCTTTATGAGTCTTGAGTTCCTTTGAAATAGGAATAAAAATCACAGCCAGGCAATGTTGAGATAAATGATGCATGTTATACTGACTGCATATAAACAACAGTTTCATCTGTGTAGGCAGCAGTCAATACAGGATTAAAATGATTCCAATAATCTTTCCATTATGTCGTGAGTGGCACATATGGTATATTGTTTGTCAACCTCACCGCAACCATGTGACACATTACTCATGTCACAGTGGTCTTTTCGATGAGCTTTGATGTAATGCTAGAATCTTTTCTGTAACCGTGTATTAGCAAGAAAAGCAATACTGATTTCAGCATTTGAAACAATGTCACTAAGATTCTGTCTCTCTCTTGCCACACCCACTGGGTGTTATTTTGACTGGTGTTCTCCTTTAGCAGCTAAAATGTTTCCAAAGAGCTCTGGGTTTTTATCATCTTAAAGACTCATGACCTCAGGAATAGGCAGATTCTTACTTTTTTTCTAAACCATTTATTTTACCAGTTTATATGTGACTATTTCCCATTACAAATTTGCAAACGTCTAGTGTGGAATTGTCTTGCTCTCATAATATATGCCTTTCCCTGTACCACCAAAACAATGGAACCTAGCCTGTAATGTAAAAGTTGGGACTCAGAAAGTAAGACCCCAAAAAATTTTTCACTGATTTCTTCTGCCTTCCTGTTGCTCAGTCTTGTTCTTTCTCAAGGATAGCCATAGAAATTGTAATACTTCTTCCTCAAGGCAGGTTGTAGGAGCTAGACCCTTTTTTCTCCATAGTCAGTCCCGAAACTTAAAAATGTTACTCTAACTTTTCCTCCATTTTTCTGTGTAAAAAACTGGCCATAAAGAAATTATCTGACCTACCTTGTTTCACTTAGACCATAAGACCCCATTCCGGAGAGAGCCCTTCCCCACACTCACTAAGAAGAAATGCATACTCACAGAGGCAAACAAGAATCTGGACAGACAGGCCTTGCTGAGTCTGTTAGCATCATACCTTTTTTTTCCAATCATATTTTTATCTGGCTGTTCCCATTTTGTTGAATGTAAGCCTAAAAACGGAAAATTTCCCCTGTATCTTTGGGTTTTCATTCTAAAGGCTCCTGTGTACAAGTTAGTAAATTTGTATACCTTTTCTCCTATTAATTTGCCTCTTCTCAGTGATTTTCAGTGAAACTTCAGAGGGCAAAGGGGAAGTTTTCCCTCGGCCCTAATACAACCAAACTCAATATTTATAGTACTTGGTTTATAAGTATATAAGTTTAAACTTTGAGTATAATTTAAACACTAAATAGCTTTATATATATGGGAACATATTTACATATATACATAATTGTCGCGCCCGCCTCGCCAGCAAGGAAGACGCGGCAACAGGAGTTCTTCTGACAGTGCTTTATTGGGGTTCCCTACAAGCTTACATTATGCGGAAGACCCAGAACGCGGAGGGGCGGTTGTTTAAGTATGCTCTGGTGAACGGGAAGTCCC
>CAUYSK010019047.1:0-27064 GCA_963575035.1 Avahi laniger | reverse complement strand
CATGGCAAAGGAAAAAATTAACAGAATTAATAGAGAACCTGTGGAATGGGAGAAAATATTTGCAAACTGTTCATCTGACAAGGCACTAATATACAGAATATGTAAAAAACTCAAACAACTCAACAGCAAATAATAATAATGATAATAGTAATCTCATTAAAAAGTGGGCACATGATCTGAATAGATATTTCTCAAAAGAAGACATATGACTGGCCAACAGATACACAATAAAATGCTCAACATTACTAAACTTTAGAGAAATGCAAATCAAAACTACAGCGAGATATCATCTCACCCCAGTCAGAATGGCTATTATCAAAAAGACAAAAAACAAACAAACAAATTCTAGCGAGTATGTGGAGAAAAGGGAACTCTTTTACACTGTTGGTGGGAATGTAAATCAGTATAGCTATTATGGAAAACTATTATGGAAGTTTCTCAAAAAACTAAAAATAGAAATACCATAGGATCCAGCAGTCCCACTACTGGGTATTTATCTAAAGGAAAGAAAATCAGAATATCAAAGGAATACCTGCATCCTCATGTTTATTGCATACTATTCACAATAGCCAAGATATGAAATTAATGTAAGTGTCAGACCAGCTTGGTGAC
The DNA here is from genome assembly GCA_963575035.1 of Avahi laniger. Taxonomy (NCBI): domain Eukaryota; kingdom Metazoa; phylum Chordata; class Mammalia; order Primates; family Indriidae; genus Avahi; species Avahi laniger. The sequence continues at coordinate 26,452 of CAUYSK010019047.1, read as the reverse complement.
TCACACCCATAATCCTAGCACTCTGGGAGGCCAAGGCAGGAGAATTGCTTGAGCTCAGGAGTTTGAGACCAGCCTGAACAATAGCGAGACCCTGTCTCTACTAAAAATAGAAAAATTAGCCAGGTGTCATGGTGCACACCTGTAGTCCCAGCTACTCAGGAGGCTGAGGCAGGAGGATCACTTGAGCCCAGGAGTTTGAGGTTGCTGTGAGCTATGATGATACCAGTGCACTCTATCCGGGATAACAGAGCAAGACTGTCTCAAACAAAAACCAAAACCAAAACCTAAGTGTCCACAGATGAATTAGTGGATAAAGAAATTGTGGTATATATTCATAATGCAAAAATGTCCAGCCATAAAAAAGAATAAAATCCTGTCATTTGCAGCAACATGAATGGAACTGGAGGTTGTATATATTAAGTGAAATATGTCAGGCACAGAAAGACAAATATCACATGTTCTAGTTCATACGCAGGAGCTACAAAAATTGATTTCATGATGGTAGAGAAAATTATCAGGATGGAAAGGTTGTGGGGATGAAGAGAGGTTGGTTAATAAATACAAACATACAGTTCAATAGAAGGTATAAGTTCTGGTGTTCTATAGCACAGTAGAGTGACTATAGGTAACAGCAATTATGTTCTATATTTCAAAATAGCTAGAAGATTTAAAATGTTCCCAAAACAAACAAATTATAAATGTTTGAGATGATGAATATCCTAAATACCCTAATTTGATCATTACACATTGTATGCAGGTATTGCAATGTCACATGCACCCCATGTATGTACAATTATATATCATTAAAAAATACTATAACATTATTTTAGTGATTCTACTTTTCAGCCGAAGGTCTTATGTTTGTTAATGGTGTCAATAGAAAAGAAGCCAAACTCTGTAAAATAATTTTAAAGAGAGTTATTCTGAGCCAAATTTGAGGACCATGACCTGGAGCCATGCCCAAGAAGCCTCGAGCAAATGGACTCACTGTGGTTGGGTTGCAGTTTGGTTTTATACATTTCAGGGAGAGAGGGGTTACAGATAAAGTCATAAATCAATACATGGTAGGCATACATTGGTTTGGCCAGAAAAGGTGGACCATCGCATGGTTGGGGGGTGGAGCTTACAGGATAGTGGTGAGTTTAAAGATTCTTTGACTTGTAATTCGTTAAAGACATGAAGCTTTGTCTAAAGGCTTGATAAGGAGGTCTGTTAATCAGAGACAAGCCACCAGACATATTTGTTGTATAAATTGAGGACCTTCAGGTTTGTCTTGCATAGCCTTAGGCCTGTAAAAGATATCTCCAAGAAGGGAGGGGGACATGATGAGGCATGTCTGACCTTCCTCCCTGTGGCAGGCAATTTAGTTTTAGGATGTTCTCTTGGCCAGGAGGGGGTCCACTCAGTCAGCTGGCTGCAGGAGCCTTAAAATTTTAGACCATAAGAATTTACATTTCTCTGTTAAGATTACCAATTTATTTATTTAGTGATACCATATTTAAATACACACACACACACACACACACACACGCACAAACACTTTTCTGGTAAGTCTAACATCTGAGTTGTCTTGTAGTCAATTTCTATTGACTACTTTTTTAATGTTTCTTTGCATGGCTAGTGATCTTTGCTTGAAGACTGAACATTGAAATAATATGGTATTATATAGCGACTCTGGATTCTGTTGTTTAGTTCTCAGGTACTGTTTTGTTGTTATTGTTGGTGTTGTTCTATTAGGAATTTAACTTGCCAGAATTTAAACTGCATCTTCCTCTTTGAAGCATTGTATAGTAGTTGATGTCTCTGCTCTTGTGCTTTCCACTTCTGTTTTTTATTGTTTATTTGTTTGTTTTTAGCCTTGTTTCTGGAGGAGGGGTCTCTTCTATGCCTGCATAATTTTTCATCTATCCAAAGATTTGGGCAGAAATGGAGTTACCTTCTTTGTGGCCTCTTGCATATAGGGATTCTCTCCTAATTTTTAGCTATTCTTTTGTTTAGGGCTTTGTCCAGTAATACCCCAAGTCTGTGAAGCTTCAGGTTTTTGTCACTTGAGCTGCTCAGAGTTGGAGAATGTATTTGATTAAGACAAAAGTCAGCAAACTCACAGGTTAGAGCCCACATGGCTCTAACTTTATAGATTAAATTTCTCCTTGGTTTTTGGCTGATTTTATATGGGCTCCCTGGATCTTCTACATGCAATCATAATTTATCTGTCATCCAGGGATTAAGGCAGAGTTAGAATTTATTCTTATTCCTTCTGTTGTTCTGTCTTTACAAGAATTCCCATTTAAGTTTCCTACTGTCCTGCTGTTTTTATAGCCCTAAGATTTTTTTTTTAATTTCAGGATATTATGGCCCTAAGATTTTTCTCTCTTGTACCTTAAGCCAATAAAGCTGTTTCTGAAGCTGCAGTCAAAGTGGTTGGGCAGTTCTCTCATGCCGGAAACCCACAAACTCACAATCTTTACCCCTTACATTTTTGTTTTTCCAATTAAACTCTCCAGAGACTTCTATCAGTTTAGGCATTCTTTCTGATGTCTTAAAATAGTTTTTTAAAAAGTTTATGCAATTTTTTTTCCAGCATATTATAGAGGTACAGATGTTTAGGTTACGTACGTTGCCCTTGCCTCCCCTCCCCCACTAAGTCCAAGTTTCAAATATGTCCATCCTTCGGGTGGTGCCCATTGCACTCTTTGTGTATGTGTATACCTGTCCCCTCCCCTCTCCCCCCTGCCCAACATCCAATAGATGTTATTCTTATATGTGCACTTACGTGTTGATCAGTTAATACCAATTTGATGGTGAGTACATGGTTTATACAATTTTTATAAATTTTATTTATGGAAGGGTTCATGTTACAACTTCACTACTCTGCCATCAGTTTAAAATGCTTTTCTATCCTTTAGCTATCATGTTAAAAGCAAATGACATTAAGGGAAGATCTCTTTATGGAGGTGACATTTAAGTACAGATGCTGAATATTATAGCAAATGTATTTTTAAAGCTGCTTTAATTCCCTTTGGGACTGAAATAAAGTGACTATAAATGAATGGTATTTACCACTCTAGAAAACTGGTTTTACTAAAATGAAATACATCTACTTAGTTAAACATGAATAAATATTACTGAACACATGCTATTTTTTAGGAGCTATTCTAAGTGCTAAATATAGACAAATTCCCTATTTTCTCATGAGATTTATAGTCTAGTAGGAAGAAACAAAAATGAAGTTAATACACAAATTATATAGAGTGTGATGTCATTATAAGCACCATAGATTAAAGAAAGTAGAAAAGATAGGTGAGTGCCAGTAAATGGAAGAATAAATTTTAAATAAGGAATTAGGGAAGACTTGCCTGAGAACAAACACCAGAAGTAGGTATATTTCAGAAGTGCACACTGTGCAGAAGGAACAGCCACTGCAAATTTCCCAATAGTGAAAATGTTTTGTGTTAGAAAAATAGTTAAGGGTCAGCGTGGCTGCCAGAGTGAGTAAGAGACAGGATATAAATGGGGAGGATGGAGAAATAACAAGGAGCCCAACTCTGCAAAGTCTCATAGATCATTATAAGAACTTTTTCTTTTACACTAATTGAAATGGAAGCCATCAGAAGGTTCTGAGCGCAGGAGTGATGGCAGAAAATGGTTATTTTGTTTATTTATCCAGCCAGAGGTCTTGATCTGTATCAGGTCCTGCACCATACCAGATATGGAAGTTGTGCCTTGGGCCTTAACAGGATCCCTCTGGCTGCTGTGTGGAGAGCAGATCGTTTGGGCAAGACTTCAGTGAATCAGCAAGACACTTCGACAATCCAGGAGCTATTGTCTTAGATCAGAGTGATAATAATGGCAATCGTGAAAAGAGTTGGATTCTGGAAATTCGGAATGTCCATAGTGTTTTGAAGGTAGAGTGAATGGTATTTGCATTATTATTGTTTCTGAGACGTGCACAGCGACTGTATATAGTGCTGTAGTATTGCAAGCATCATGTTATTTGCTGTGCATTTGCTTACATGTTCATCTCCCCACTCTATTCTGTGTTCCTTGTGTACAGGGAATATGTAGTTTTTTCATTGTACCCCACAGTACTTTGCAGCTCAAAGTACTCCAATATCAATCTGAAAGTTGTCCCACTAAGTTTTTACCCATCAATTCTTTTCCAGCCCTTGTGGGCTACACAGAACAAGCCTGATTTTTCTTCCGTATAAGAGCCCTCCACATAATTGAAGCCACCTCTTTCCTGATATTCTGCACACACAGAAAATACTAGAAGTGAATGGAAGTGAGTATCTAATAGGTTTGAGGACTCGAATGGGATTGGATTGAGTTTTGAGGATCATTTTCCAGCCATGCCAAGGAGACCACAATATATTCCTTGCATGCTGGGTTAAGTGGGAATGAAGAAAGGAAAACTAAAGTAAGACAATGCCCTATTCAAGAAAACTGATCCTTCTCCCTTTCTCCTGTGAATAAACAAAAAGCATCTATATTCTGAGGCAGGGAACCTCCCTCAGCAACAACACTGGATTTGTGAGGTTCTGCGTCGTGCCGGCAGTAAGTAGGCAGGAGCCAGAGGAAGCCCCATACCAGAGCCACCATGATGTGGAACTAAGCAAACTTCCTATTTAACTCCCCTGCTCTTTCCTAATTGCACCAGGTAGAAGATTGTGATCCAAGGATTAACAACTATAGCAACTTTATTATAAAGGCTTCTCATTTGTAGAGTTCTGTGTAGTTTATGAAGCACTTTCACATGAATTAACTCGCTGAATACACACAGTAGATTTGCAAAATGGATTGTATTATCTTCATCGAATTTATTAAATGAAAGACTTTAAAAGTTCAAAGAGAGTAACTTTGAGTTGTCTACTTGTTACTTTCTAGAGCATATAGAAAAAAGGAAAGGCTAAATACTATGCGCAGACTTTGGAAGAGCAAGAAAGGCATTAGTTCAGAAAAACCAGGGCAAGGACTCTTAGTCAGAATAAAATAAATAAAATAGTAATTATTTCATATCAGGGGCCTGGTCATTTCTTACTTAAGGCCTGATTACCTGATTAAGTCCTAGCTGTAGCTTTTTCTAGGGAGAACTCAGTTTCTTTGTAGTTAGAAGAGTCAAGCATAAATTTCTCCCTGCCAGCAAGGAGAAATTTATATTTCATTTAGACCTTGTGTTCATGAAATGAGAAATGATAATAGAAACATCAGCAATAATAAACATCGGTTTTTAAGCACTTACTACATTGCAGGCTAAATGATTTGCATGCATCATCTCGTTTAATCCTCACCTCAATCCTAACTGGTATAAATCGTGAACATCCCCATATTTTAGATGAGGAAATTGGGATTCAGAGAGTTATAGAAATTATTCAAGATCACATAACTAATAATGGCAAAGCCATGATTAAAATTTTGATAATCTGACTTCAGAAATGTGACCTTTCAACCCATGACGAATTTGACCAAGGACCAAGGGAAAAAGCAGCCTCTTCAGAACCTGAGGTGTGGGACTGGCCATGGGCTACAGGCAAAGGTCAACTCAGGCCTCCTATGTAAATAAAAATAGTCTAATTATACCACTGGAAAATTGCAGTTTAGTTTCAACTAGGGTGGATTATGTAGGGTCTTTTTACCAAACCAAGACCAGAGAGCTACCAAATGCATTAAGTTAAGTCAATCTATGATGATATAATAAAACAACATCCAAATTTCAATGAATTAAACCAATAAAAGTATATTTCTTGCTCATGAAAATTTGAATGCATATCTGGGAAAGTTTCCAGGACAAATGTTCTTCATGTGGCAACTCGGCAATCTAAGCTCACAAAGATGCTTTAGCGGCACCATCTACAAATTAAAACATCCTCCACCACCAATGGCAGGGAATGGGACTACTGAAGACTTCTCATCAACAGTTTAATACTTCGGCCAAAAATAATGCATTCTCACTTCTTATCATACCTCTTTGCCCAAACCTAGTCACATGGCCTGGCCAAACTACAAGAGAGTGGAGAAGTATAATTCTCAAGAGCTGGGAAGAGTAGAAAAACCAAATATGAGCTGTGAAGCAGGTTCACTGTGCACTGGTTACCAAGTTGCTGAATCCAGTGAGGCAGAACACGTACACATACAAGTTACGTGAAGTAGATTTATCATTTAAAGATAGGAAATGAGGGACAGCAGGAGCCTAGAATTCATTGCAAGTCAGTTAGTTCCTCAAGAATCGGGGATGCTGCCTGGGGCAGATACAGTCTCCTCTGTGGATGCTTCACTTGCACCATAGCTGAAGATCTGCAGAGAGCAGCCCGTCCTGGGTTTTATAGCCCAGGAAACATGACACATTAGGCTACAACACTGAAGGACATTCTGTTTCAGGGTAAAGCATGGATGGGAAGGAGCCTGTGCTCTTAGTAGGTGTTCATTGACTATTCAATGGATTCGGGTCATTTGTAGCAGAAGAAACAGATAATAGTAACAGTTATATGACTTATCTAGGCTCACATAATCAGCAGGTGAATAAACCAAGATTTGAGCTCAAGTCCTTAATTCTTAGTCCTCTATTCTCTCTTGCCTCCATGGCATTGCTCAGGGGGAATTTCTGGCCACATTTTAACTGAAATGTATGCTGCCCTTCACCAGGGCCAAAATTAAAGCATCCATCAAGCATTCAGACCAGCCTGAGATGGGGGAGGCCTGATCACTCAGGTGTGACAATAATTGTCATGTTTAGTGAGGCAGCTGGAAGCAAAGACATGGAGCAGGTCACAAAGGGTGTTTGGCCCCTTTCGGGCAAGCATTGATGGATGACTCTCGCAGAGAGGCAGCAGATGTGCTGAGATCCTGGGACTGCTGGTCTCATCTGTCAATTCCCCGGCACTGCCGGGTGGCTCTCCTCCTCTGCTGTCGCCTGTGTATTCGTTACTCCTACGGAACAACTTTGTCTGAACATAACAACTCGGAAACTAAGTCAGGAAGAACAGAGCTTTGGGCTTAATTACCTATATAACATAATAACTCTCTTCCCTAGGAACACTGACAATGAAAGTGAAGTGACCGGCATTAAAGGTAGAAGAGAATGAACCTTCTATTAATTTTGCTAAATCAAACAGAAACCAAAACAAGTGGCTTGTGGTAGTGGGGAAATTTTCTGAAGGTTAGAATTTACCACTTTCTTTGAAAAATTTCCACATCTATCTATGAAAGGCATTCTAAGCTCTTGAGACTAAGCCAAGGTAAATTTGTTCTGGATCTACAAATTGTCTTATGCTAATTTATCTCACTGTCAGAATGCAACATCGATGAAATACTATAACCTAATATATTAAATTCTAGTTTCTAAGCTCTAAGTGCATCACAGAAAACAGTATCAAGTGCAATTCAGTTTGGTTGCACATAATAGAAAAGCCCAAAATAGAAAAGTTTTAAGCAAAAAAGTTTATCACTTACATAAAAGAAGTCCAAAGGTAGCAAACCAGGGCGGGTGGCACCACTGTAAGATCCTGGTAAAGCTCTTCACCTCATTTTCCCTCAACACCCACAGTTCTACTTGCACTATTAATCAGGACACAATCAGAGTGAATCTTACCATGCACCTGATACTTTTTTATATCGGCCCCACAAGAACACTCAGTCTGCCAGGATGTCTTCTCTTCCTGATCTCCTCAGTGCCATACAAATGTGTCTGTCCCATATTTGGATCCATTTTTCCTCCCAAATCCAAGAGATGCTTCCATAAACCCACTGGAACGTAAGTTCCAGTCACCAACAAAATTCTCCACATCTTCGCTCCATTTTCTCAATGTCCCTTTTACCTTCTGGCTCTTGCAGAAATCTGCCTCTCTCCTGAAAACACTGTTTCCCCTTCAACACTATTAAGTATGCAAATTTTTGTCCCTTTCTCTTCTTGGTCTGCAGTACCCTTGATCCACAATGTCATTTTCAGACAATTCTTCCTCCTTCTTTCCTAGACTTGACCTACCATATTGAATCCCCACCATCAAATATTTGGTTCGGAACACCTCTTTTTGACAGACATCTGCAGACTTGGAGTCCATTCCTCCACATCCTCATCAACAGTTGTAATGATCAGCTTTTTAGTTTTACCCATTGTAGTGAGTAAGCAATATTCTAATTCTTATTTTAGTTTGCATTTCCCTGGTGATTATTGATGTTGAGTATCTTTCATTTATTTATTGGCCACTCATATATTTCCTTTTTGAACTGTGTGTTCAAGTCTTCTTCAGAATTTTTAAATTTGATTGTTTGATTTTTAGAGAGTTATAAAAGGCTTTATATATTCTGGACAATATTTCTCTGTCAGGTGTATGTGTTGCAAATATTTTCTCCATTCTTTGGCTATCCTTATTGTTTCTACCTGTTTTAACAATTTTATTAAGGCAAAATTGACACAAAATAAGATACATATAAAATGTTTAAATGTTGACATATGTACACTCACATGAAACTATCATCATAATCAAGATAGTGAATATATCCATCAATCCCAAGAATTTCCTCATGTGCTTCTGCAGTCACTCCCTCTCACTCCTCCTCACCTCCCATAACCCTTCATCGCACCTGAAAATCAGAGCTGCTTTCTATTATTATAGATTAGCTTGCATGCTTTAGACTTACATATGAATTGACTCAATGAGTTCTCTTTTTTGTCCAGCCTCTTTCACTCAGCATAAATATTTTAAAATGCATTCATGTTGTAGCTTCATGGTTCTATCAAAAGTCTGTTTCTTTTTATTGCTTTTTATACCATTATATGGCTATGCCACCGTTTGTTTATCCATTTTCCTGTTGAGATAGTTTTACTTCTTCTTTTCCAATCTGAATGATTTTATTTCTTTTGTTTACCTAATAAGCAGGCTACAATCTCTTGAACAATACTGAATAGAAGTGATGAGTGCAGACATCCTTGATTTGTTCCTGACATTACGGAGACAAAGCATTTAGTTTCTCACCATTAAATATGATGTTAGCTGTTAGATTTTTGTAGAAGCCTGTAATCAGGCTAAGAAATTTTCTTCTATTTCTAGTTTGATTAGATTTAATATTATATTAGGAATGGATGTTGGCTTTGTAAAAATGATTTCTTTGTGTCTATAGACATGGCTATATAATTTTATTTTTAGATTGACAATATGGTGAATTACACAGATTGATTTTTATTGTGAAATAAGCCTGCATTTCAGTCAAAATCTTACCTGTTCATGATGTATTGCTCTTTTTATATGCTTTTGAATTTCATCTGCCAATTTTTTTTTTTTTTACAATTTTTGCGTCCATGTTCATGAAAGATATTGGCCTGCAGATTTCTTTACTTGTAATATCTTTGGCTGGTTTGGTAACAAGGAAATTTTGGTCTAACAGAATGAACTGGAATCCCTGGACCACTAGCAGTTTTCAGAGCATTCTTATGTTTGTTTTATAAATAATGTCTAGGGTTTTTAGTTGTAATTAGCAGGAGGAATAGGGAAAAGTTTCTCCCTTCCTGAAAGGAGAATTCCCTGGTGAAGTTTTAACCTATAATTTCAATCTTTATTAGATATATTAGGTCATTAAATATGAAATCTCTGATTCCAAATAAAAAGTGTAGTTTATTATATCTCAAACAAGAAGCAGTACAATTAATCAAAGTATGCACCTAAAGTGTCAACACAGTTTTGCCATCTTAATGGAAGCTTGTTTATGCCAATGGCAAAGAAGCCTCCAGAGTAAGTGGTAATAAAATCACAAAAGATGTTTTCCACAGCTTGTTGAGAATATTTTTCCTTGCGAGAAGTGGTCCAAAGCCTGGAAGAAGTGGTAGGCAGTTGGCGGCAGGTCTAATGAATACATTGGATGACAAAGAGTTTCCAAGTCCAGCTGCTGTAGTTTGAGCAGTGTTGTTTGTGCAACATATAGTTGAGCATTGTGTTGCAAGAGGATTGTCCTGTCTTTATTGAGCAATCTCGGCTGCTTAATTGCAAGCATCCTCATCATTTCATCCAATTGGTTGCAGGAGACATCCACTGTAATCAATTGACTAGGTTTCATGAGGCTATAGTGGATAATGCTAGCACTAGACCACCAAACAGACATCATTAGCTTTTTTGGATGAATTTTTGTTTTGGCACTTCGTCTTCATCCAACCATTGTGCCAAACACTTGCTATTGTCAGAAAGAATCCTTTTTTATCACATGTAACAATACAGTGGAGAAATGGTTCACCTTTATGTAGTGACAGCAAAGAGAGGCAAGCTTAGAAATGATTTCGCTTCTGATACTTGTTTAATTCATGTGGTACCCATCTATCCAGCTTCTTTACCCTGCTGATTTGTTACAAATGGTCCAATATTTTTGGGATAGTAATGTCAAACCTTGCTGCTAAATTTACACGTAGGTCGAGATGGATTCACTTCCTCTGCAGCTTTCAGCTTATCATTATCCACCTTGGTCTCAGGTCGCCCACATGGCTCATTTTCAAGATTAAAATCACTAGAACAGAACTGCTTAAACAATCTACAAACTATGCATTCATTAGCCACATCCTTCCCAAACATTTCATTGATATTTTCAGCTCTCTCCACAGCACTGGTTCCATGATCAAACTCATATTCAAAAACAACATGAATTCTTGACTTATCCATGGTTTCACAAAAATTGTTCTAAAGAACAATTTGAAATATAATCACAAGCCAAAATGTGCATTTGAAAGACTGAGGATGTACCTTCACAATAAAAATAAAAAAAGAAGTGTCAAAGTGAAATGTCAGGTATCAACTGTCAAAATTAGTACTTAAGGAAATTGGATATTTCATACTTAATAGAACAGATTATCTGTTTCTTCTTGAGTGAACTCTGGTAGATTATATTATTGAATTGTGGGATTCCAGCAAGATGCTGACCAAAGACACGACCAGCCAGAGCATCTCTGCAAGGAGGAAAAATTTTAGATGAAACAGAAAAACAGACAGAGAAACACAGATCAGAAGATGGTCTGAAGGAAAGGTCCTGAACCTACAGGAGACTCCATGGGAAGAGGTTGCAGAGCAGAACTGGAAGGAGAAAGGCATTGGTGAGGATTAAGCCCAGAGACTCTGAGAGACCGACTAGAAGGGTAGGTGGATTGGCTAACATCCCCAACCCTTGCATCTCAGGCTGTTGGTGGGCTCCCAAGCTTCTGGGGAGACTTTCTGCCAAAGTGAGCCCAGAGACTGCTGCTGCCATAGAGCAGAGAGCTTCTTGTGGACAAGGCACCAGGCTCTCACCTCCCCCAGGGTGCCTCCTGCCCTACAGACCCGAGCTGGACGGCAGGTGCCGTATTGCTTCTCTACCAACTGGGTGCCTTTGCCCTTCCAAGGAGACCTCAACCATACAGGCTCCATCTTGCTCATCCCCATACAGACATTTCTGAACTCCAGCCCAGACTACAGGAGCCACAGGAATCCAGTGGGTTTCAGGTAATCTGTGTGACTCCATAGCCCCATCATTCTGCGTGGACTGCCTCCCAGAGAGAGGGTTGGAAATGACCAGAGGGTGGATTTTCCCTTGACCTAGACTTTTTGCTGAGAGAGACAGTTGAGCTACCACATGAAGGCTTCCACAGGGAGCAGGGCTCAGACATTTCCTTTGGGGATCCTGCAGCAGACTGTGTGGTGCAAAGACTGTGAGCTCCCTGCATGCTGGCCCTCCCTGGTGCTACTTGCCCAGCAACTCCAGCAGAGCAGGACACACCTGAGGTGGAGAGACACTGAATCAGCTTGGGCACCTTGTGAGAGAGACTTGATACCAGTATCCTTTTTCCTGGCAGGGTCAGGGTTTGATCCCTGGGGCTGGGGGGATGGACCTGCAGGCCAGATCCTATACAAGGTCTTGATCGCATTGCCTGGAGGCACAGAGAGGATATTTGTTAATTAGTCTTTCCAGGAGTGGGTGTCTACAGGGACAGGGACAGATCAGGGGTGAGAGTGCAGAGTGTTTCCTAGCTGCCACGTGCTCTAGAAGGGCCACGCTCCCAGCTCAGGCTGGTATCCTGGGCAGGCAACCTACCTCCCAGTTGACATCACAGTCATGGGGGAGCTGGGCTAGGTAGAGGTTTTGAGAGTGGTTTTGAGATCACTAACCATAACTATGGGCTTTGTCTATTATTCCGTGAAGTTCTATTAGGCTTATTTCTCCATGAATTTAGAAACTTTGATATTGGGCTCACAGATATTTTGGATTGGTATTTCATCTTGATGAACTGAATCCCTTATCGTTACAAAATAATCTTTGCAATCTCTAGCAATAGTCTCTTCTCTGAAACTGACTATAGCTGATAATAACATAGGCACTAGAGATTTTTTGATTAATACTATATGTTCCCATTTATATGAATAATAAGTTGGAGTGAAGGGATTGATTAAACAGGAACATAAGAGTTTTCTGGAGCGATGGGCCTGTTCTGTATCTTTACATCTTGATTTTGGTGGTGATTACAAGATGGTAAGCATTTTTAAAAACTTGTCTAACACTAAAAAGAGATAATTTTCCTGCTTGAGAATTACACATGAGTTTAAAAACAAGACAAAGAGAGGTATCCCAAGAATGGAAAAATAAGCACCACATGTACTCACCATCAAATTGGTATTAATGGATCAACACATAAGTGCATATATAAGAATTGCATCTATTAGATATTGGGCAGGGGGGAGGGGGGAGGAGGGAGGAGGGGACTGGTATGTGTGTACACAAAGAGTGCAATGTGCACCACGCAATGGGATGGACATATTTGAAATCTGGACTGAGGGGGGGAGGGGGGGCAAGGGCAACACACGTAACCTAAACATCTGTACCCTCATATTATGCTGAAATAAAAATAAATAAATAAATAAATAAAATGTAGTATATGTATACCATAGAGTTCTACTCAGCCACAAAAAACAGTGGTGATCTAGCACCTCTTGTATTATCCTGGATGTTGCTGGAGCCCATTCTACTAAGGGAAGTATCACAAGAATGGAAAAATAAGCACCACATGTACTCTTCATCAAATTGGTATTAACTGATCAACACTTAAGTGCACATATAGTAGTAACATTTATCAGGTATCGGGTAGATGGGAGAGGGATGAGGGGATAGGTATATACACACTTAATGGGTGTGGTGCGCACCTTCTGGGGGATGGACACACTTGAAGCTCTGACTCAGGTGGGGCAAAGGCAATATGTGTAACTTAAACATTTGTACCCCCATAGCATGCTGAAATAAAAAAATAAAAAAATAAAGAAAGGAAAAACAAACAAAAAAACACTAAAAAAAATGATACTTCTACTTGTCTTTAAGATGATATATCAGAGACTTAATTTACACTCTTACCAGAAAAAAAAACCTCAAAAAAAATGGATAAAAAAAGCAGAAGAAACATGGTTTTGAAGATATTGGTCATCAGGCAAAAAAGCACAGTGATTTCAGAGGAGTGGAAAACAAACAAGATGTGTTCTATGTTTATCCCAGCTATTGCCTTGAGTGTCTAAGTCATAGTATAAGGAGGGGCAACCCAGGGAGAGCCTGCTAGATTCCCTAAATTTTGTAGATGTAACCAAGAATACAAGAAGAACAAAGTGGCTTGATTTTGTAGGACAAAGTAGTGGAGATGGTTGCTGCACAGAGAGAGAATCCAAGACACCTGCGGGGGGTGGGGGAGCCCTCAAGTATTCTTCAGAGTACTGATGAGTACTTACTTGCATAACAGGAAACTGCCCAAGGCCAGAGAAAGAACCATCTGCTAGGATTAGAGGAAACAGTGCTCAGATCATACAGGTCCAGGAATAGTGCCTGTTCCCACTAGCCAGGCTGGAAAAATCTCATAATTCATAGCGCAAAGGTAGATTACTCAGAAGGATTTGCTTCAATAGTGAGGAAAATTAACCCTAAACTAAAAGCTGCTCTGATTTGGCTTAGCAAAGCTTACCTTTGTAGAGAAGGGAAGGCTTATTGATTGGGCGAACACACAAAGGAATTTCTGATGTGCTCAGCATACTCTATTTATTGACCTAGGATATAATTATAACATTTGTGATACTAGCAAGCTGAATATTCTTATTTTTAAGCTTAAGATTAATGAGGTAAACATGCATCTTGAGAAATTAAAAAACGAGAACAAAACAAACCCTGAAAACCTGCAGAAAAGAAATAAGAAAGATAATTAATGATAATGAAAGCACACATAAAACAGAGGATCAACAAAGTAACAAGTGAGAGAGAGAGATAAGGCACATAATTGATATAACTGATATAAGGGATATAAAAAGTGTGTAACTACAGCTGATGAAAACACTAACAAGATAACAAAAGAACATTTTGCAAACTCAGTGGCTTTCAATTTGAAAATTGAAATGAAAACCTCTGAAAAAATATAACTTAACAAGTAGAGTAATTTGAATTTCACATGCTCCAAATAATTTGCAGCATCTAATTAAACGTAAGATTTTATGTTTTGATCAGATGTGCTGCATAAAGAAGAAAAAAATGTTTATTTAATTCTTTTTTTAAATGACAATCACAAATGGCCTCCAAACATTTCATTAGGAAGTAAAGAATATGTGAAATCATGAAAAATATGGAGTGGTAGGCAACTTCTAAAATGGCCCCTAAGGATCTCTACCTCCTGGTATCCACTCTCTGTGTAATCCCTTCTCTTTGTGAGAAGGTATAAAGTATAAGGACTTGCTTCTCACAAAAAGAATGTCGCAAAAGCGATGGGATGTCATGTCTAAGTTTAGTTTATAAAAGATTCTGGCTTCTGTCTTGCTTGCACTTTCTCTTGTTCTTTTCTTGTCTCTGATGTAGCCAGCTGCCACATTTTGAGCTGCCTCATGGCGAGGTCTGAACGTCAAGGAACCAAGGAAGACCCACAACCAGCAGTCAGAGAGGAACTGATCCCTGAAACAGCAATGTGAGTGAACTTGGAAGCATATCCTTCTCTATCCAAACCTTCATATGATTATAGCCCTAGCTGACACTTTGCAACCTTTTGAGAGTCCCTGAGCCAGAGCGACTCAGCTAAACTGTGCCTGGATTCCTGTTCCCAGAAACCGTGAGATAATAAATGTTGTTTTAAGAAACTCAGGGTTAGGGTAAACTTTTATGCAGTAATAGGTAACTAATTTAGTAGGAAAGACCTGAAACGTACTGAAGGTGCCATCTCTGAGAGGAACAAGGTTTCTAAATACTGCAGAAACAAAAAAATTGGTAGAATTGGGAAGCAACGTGGAAAACTTCCCGGGGAGGTTTCAGAGATTTCTCATATTTCTCGTTCCACTGGTTGCTGGCATCTGCCATAAACTATTGTCATTAAGTATCTATGCATCATAAAATACCAAAGTCAAAACCAATTTTCCCAAGTTTTGCTATAAAACCATGCTATGGAAGTCAGTAACAGAAGCAGCTGACGTATCAGCACGGCATGTAGCAATCAGGAATTGCTTGTCTCATTTTCAGCAAATTCCACATGTAGCACAAGAGACAGCAGGTAGTGTCCTATCCTTCCAAAAATGCCAATGGCTGTTAATGAAGAAAAAATCATCCCTGTCTCTGACTGACAGGACAGAAACTCTGAATTTATACAGATTGAGATAAAATCATCTAACATAACACACACATAGAGGGGTGTGTGTACATATGTGTATATGTTTGTTTCTATAAATATGGAGAGAGAAGTGAACATTTACCAGACTGCTAGTGTTTATTCCTCAGGAAAGAGGAAAAGAGACAGAAATTGTTAAATCATTCAATTTATGTCTCCTCATTAAATAAATATAAATGTTTTATTATATTTTATTTATAAATATATAAACAATAAAGCTATATTTTAACTGTGAATAAGGATAAAATTAAATAAATAATAAATAGTGTTTATTAATAAGTTAATAAGTGATATGGTAATACTTTGAATGTGAAATGTGAATAAAGATAAAATTACTGTGACTCTGTTATTCTTGAGACTTTTGTCCATACTTATTTTTGACATGGACTTTAAATATCCTAACTCTTTAGACACACTCAGAAACAAACATAGGCAGGTGTTAGAAAAAGAAGGTAGCATTTTTACGGAGGGCTTGCAGTCAGAGTAGCTATTCAGAGGAAAGCAGTACCCTGCTGCAGCACGACTGGCTTTATTGTATTTGAAATATTGAAAAGTCACCCTCCCTTAACCCATTTCTTCCAAAAAATTTACTAGAGAAGTCAATTAACAGCATGATAATAAAACCGATGTAATATATCTCATTTTATTTAAATTTATTCACTGATGTAAGAGGTTAATTCAACCTTTTTTCTATTTTCTCTTTTTTTTTTTATTAGGGCTGTGTCCTGTGGCATTAAAAAAAAAGTCATGTAACAGGGATTATAAGCAATTGCACTGGGTATTGGCTTCTAATATAGCATAAGACAGCCTGAAAGGAGGTATAGGCAGTGGACACCAGAGTACTAATTATGCTGTTTTATTCAATATTAAATAACTGCAATGGAATATAATAAAGCCCAAGTAAGAGCTCTACAACTGCGTATGTTTTTTTTTTCTTAAGCATTTTGATCCTATGGTTCTTTTTTGTTGTTTTTGTTTTGTTTTTTGTTTGTTTGTTTGTTTTTCTTTTTTGTTGTTTTTGTTGGCATGTTTTAATTTTGCTTAATTTTTCCTACTACTGAGAAATTTAAATGATTATTTTTAAATAAATGTTAGCAAATATAACCAAATTTAGTAATTATTTTCAAAAGACTGTATGATTTATTTACAAAGAAAACATCTCACAGTTCTAGGTGTGTCTACAGTGTATAAGAAGAATTTTCTTAATGATCGTCTAGAGCAAAGGTCTATTTTTTTCATTCATGATGATTCGGAGAGTTCTATTGGTAAACAAGAAACATGTTTCAAAAGTGTTACAATATTTCTATGATTTCAGAAATACTTGGCTTTTTCACTTAGACTTTGGTCTGAATAACTATATTTACACAGTTTAATTGTTATTTATTATTACATAACAAATCTCTCCAAACTTAGTGGCTTAAAACAACAAACATTTATTATCTCAGAGTTTCTGAAATTCAAGAATTTGAAAGTGAGTTAGTTGTGTGGTTCTGGCTCAGGGTCCCTTATGAGGTGGTAATCAAGATGTTGGCTAGAGCCATAGTCACCTAAGTCTTGACTGGGGCTGGAGAATTTCCTTTGAACCTCACTCATGTGGCTGTTGTTGGGAGGCCTCAGTTTCTTGAAATGTGGGCCTCTCCACAGGATTATTCACAATATGACAATTGTCTTTCCCCTAGAGTGAGTCAATCTGGAAAGAGAGAGAGAGAACGCATAAGCAGGAAGCCATAGTGCTTTTTATGACCTATAAATTCCAATAGCACACACTGTCACTTCTGTTTTATGCTACTTGTTACACAGACCAACCCTGAAACAATATGGAAGGGTGGATGCCATTGGGGACCATCTTAGAGGCCAGCAACTACAGATAATGTGTGAGTCAAAGCTTGATCATACAAGCAGAACCGCTGGGAGTGATACAGAACAAGACATCTATTCTGGTCTTATGTATTCCATAAGTGTGGAAGCTGGTCAAACAGTCTGTGTAAAGCTCCTGCTTCTGCATCTGTTGTTGTGCCAGAAGATAGCAGGGCCAATAGTCAATAAGGAAAGATGGAATTGAAGTGAGAGGGAACAAAGGCAAAGTGGAACTCACAAGGAAAACTAGAATTTACAAGGGTAAAGTGAAACCTGTGAGGACAAACTGGAAGACACGAATGTGTGCTTGTCGCTCATCACCTCCATCTTTAATGATGTGGGTGGCTGCAGGATCAGCTGGGCTCCTTCACCATGGAGCTGCTCTAAAACCTGGCCCAGGGTTCAGAGAAGAAGGATGTGGTAGAAGGTTTTGTTAAACAAATCTTTGACAAAATATGTAGGCATTATGCGTATCAAAGTGTAGGGCCTTGATTATGTGCTTCTTCTCCCTGATGATAGCAGTTAAGGGGAAGATATTAAGTGAACATTATAGGAGTGGGTGGAATTATTGGGAAACAATCAGAGAAAAGGAAAACTGAATGTGTTCAGAGGAGCAGCTAAACCCATCTGGTGGGGAAATATTGGTCTAGGACAGGTGTTCTCAGTCACACAGTGAGTGATCTCTAGATATGTAGAAGAGAAAAGAGCTGAATTCAACTTAGCATCAGGAATTTTACACAATCTGAAGCCTATCTACTGACAGAAAGCCAAAACAAATTGAACATGCAAATATGTGAGGGAAGGGCAAGCTTGTAGTCCTGGCTTGGGTGAGGCAAAGACATTACATGTAACCAAAATGTTTGTACCTCCATAATATTCTGAAATAAATATATATATATATAAATTAAAAAATTACAGCTTTTCATTACAATACTTTGGGGTTGTGAAGGAAATATACTTGTTATGTAACACAGAGCTTGTTTTGAATTAATGAGGACAGCAAATATAATTTTAAAAAGCATTTAATCATAATGTCTTTATGAGTTTGTTTTCAAAGTATTATTTTTCAGAATCAATTAGCACACAAGCACTGATGATGAAAGAGTTCCGTCTGAAAATATTTCCTCTCAAAATATATTGTTTCCCCTTAGTATGTCTCAACTGCAGAAGTAAAACAAAATATTGATTCTAAATTATAACAATTTGAGTACAAACTGTCTGTGGCTACAGAATAATTGGAATATAACTCCCTTACAGGGGAGTGTAAAACCAATATTAGCAGATAGAGCACTGATGAAATTGTGCTTTAAAGCACTGAGAAAATGCATAAAATTGCAATGATTGCTATTTTTCTTTTTCACAGTATCACAACAATCAATCGACAAAGTAAAGCAACATATTGTATAGCTTAGTTTCATTGATGTTTCCCCACTTTTTGATTTTACATTTCTGATAAAAAGTGTTTTTTCAATATATTATTCTCTTAACATTGAAAATCAATGAAACTTATGTTTAGATTTGGCTAGATCCATTTTCCCTCACCACCACCAAACCCAGGATCTAGGTATTTAATATGTTTGGATTGACTTCAGTTTATAGTTCTAAAAATAATACTCATGTTCCATAATCTATAGCCAACACAGTACATCTGTTATTAGATCAATCATGATCTTTGAGAAAATACAAAATTTAAAAGTATAATTACTATTGAAATTATATTTCCTTAAAAACATGAAAATATTTGACTTTTAAGCTATCAAGAGGTTGTTATGAAGCTTCAATTAAATAAGTCGTATCAATATACACCATATATAAATTTCAAAAGGCTCCCAGACCACATTTTGGCAAATATTTCTTGGATTTGTGCTTGGATAGAACCTGGAATAATTGTTGAGTTATTTTGAGCTATATTTAAAAAGATAAACTTTCCCATTCAATTTAAAAATTTGAACACGACTTTAAGATTTTTAAAACAATGCAGTTTTAAAGCAAAATCTATTTTAGGAAGCATGGTTATGTGTTTTATTTTGTTGAAAAATCGAAACATAATTATTTTGAATCTGTATTAAAGTTTAAAATAATCCAAATACAGCAAAAATATTTCCTGACATGCCATCAGTCATAGCATTATTTAAATAAAAGACAATCAATCTCACTTACTACTTGTTAAACATTTTAATATGCTAAATATGTTAAGATTTCTAAGGTAATAATCACAGTTCAAGTGTGGATTGGGCACATGCATACTCTGTTAGTGGGAAAATCAATTGAGAAATGTGCTGGGAAGTAAGAGGGTGATTTAGCAGAATCTAGAAAAATGAAATAAAATAAATACAATTTAGTCAGATATTTTACCTCCAGATTTTTATCTTTCAAAAGAGGATCAAGATGGCCAACTAGACACAGGTAGTATGTACCTCCTCTATGGAGAGGAACCAGAGTAGTAAGCAGATTCTCACATTTCAAACATATTATCTAGGAGAGAATGCCAGGATTCACCAGGGAAGTGATGGGAAGCACCAAAAGTGGGTAAGGAGAGAGTTCAGGGCAACCTGCCTGGCTGGGGACTGGCTAACAACCAGGAGAAGCTCTTGGATGAGTGAAACAGTCAGAGAGAAGCCCCCAAAACTCGACTTTCCAGTATGAGCTTTAATGACCGTGGCTACAAGAGAACACACCAACCCACACAGGTCTTGGGACTAACATAGGGAGCTGCTTAGAGCATAGAGACATTGTGCACAGAGACACTATTCTGGAATGGGAACTCATGCAGAATCCCCCAGGCATCCAAGCCTAAAGCAGCTTGATCTGGGCACTATTCTTAAAGCCTAGATACTGGGGAACCACAGGTGCACCAGGAGCCACTGCATGGCTCCGAGGAGGCATAGAGGAGCCCAGGTGCTCCCAGGCACCCCTGAGAAGGTTTATACTGCTCTGCTATGGCCTCTGTTGAGATTGAGACGTGAATGAACAGCATTTTCCAGTTTCTCACCCACACTACCTGCCTGGGTGGGGCCCCAACCATTATGGTCACAGGTTCAAAGCACCATTTTGTGACTTTGACACTGGGTGGTTCCCCACCCTTGGGCTGAGTTTCGGCTTGATGTGGCTGCAGCCCCCACCTAACTGGAAAGGGGCAAGGAAACGAGGCTTTCCAGTACACGTCTGGGACAGTGCCCACCATCCTGCAGCCGGCTGCTGTGGTACTGAACCTCAAACAAACTGTACTTCCCAGTTTCCTGCCAGTGCAGCCTGCCTGAAAAGGGACCCACCCTCTCTGATCACAAGCTCGAGATGCCAATTTGGGAGTTTAAAGCTGCGCAGTCCAGGAAGGGACATGAAGACAGCCACCTCTGCTCCCAAGCACCAGCTTTGATGAGGGTGAGCTGTGAGACAGCCAGTTCCAGGCTTGCAGGAAGGGTACACTTCTAATAATACTCTGCTAACTGTATGCAGGTTCTACATGGAGAATGTGGCTCATTTCCCTCCCTTCATGGACAGGCAGTGGTTTTGCACCTGTCATGACCCGGGAATCTCAGCCCCTGAGTCTCTAGATTGCTGGATCCACAGCAAACACTCTCCAGCACCCACTCAGACCGCAGCAGCCTTGGGTGACCTGGTGGGTCCCAGGAGATCTATGGGTCTCCCAGAGTTTGGGCATTCAGGGCAGGCCACTTCCCGCTGAGAGGAGAGTGCAGCACAGCAGAGGGCCCTTTAGGACAAAGGAGACAAGGGCATCAACTCCCCTCCATATAGGGCCTTCTCCTCCTCCTCCTCTCCCTCACCACAGCTGCCTAGGCAGCCATGGTTATTTCTGCTTGGGACCAGAGAGGGTTCTACAGGGGAAGATTAAGCCAGGGCGCTTGGGAGTGGCTGCCCCACCTTTGACAGCACCAATAACACCCAGAATTCCACAGAGCTTGGGGCATACTCCTTTCCTTTAAGAAGCCACAGCAAGTTCTTCTTTATTCCCCAAGGACTAAAGCTACCACCTCCCCTGAGAGAGGGTGGGGCTAGCAGTCCTGTCCCTGAGCAACCTATCTCTTCTGGGAGGAGCCTATCTATCTTGGAGGCAAGTCCTTGGCACAATCACGTATCTCCTACTGAAGCATTTCAGCCACAGCCCACAGCCTGTCTGGTAGTCCTGCACACAGTGGTTGGAACTGCCTGCATCACCTCTGCTATATCTGGGTCAAGATGAAAGCTGAAGCTCTGACTCAGGTGGGGCAAAGACAATATATATAACCTAAACATTTGTACCCCCATAATATGCTGGGAAAAAAGATAGGAGCTGAGAATCTGGGCACTTTTGTGTCCCCCAAGAACAGAGACCACTGTCACTGCAGAGAGAGGAAGGTGTAAGCCGCTGTGTATCTTACAGATGACTGCCTCTGCTATTCTTGTCAAGAGGGGCCTGCATATGCTCTTCTCCTGCATGAACATTCTTCTGTAGCAGGAGATCACCACACTGCTCACTATCACAGACAGTGCCTGAACTCAAAGAGACTTGAAGGCAAGATTGCTAGTCCAATCTTGCTGTGGTCCCCACAGGACTCAAGCACACCATGCAGGGGCATGGGAACTAGGAATTGCCTAACATAGTTCACCACTGCTGGCACATGAACAAACTGCAAGGGGTCTGCAGTCCAACAACTCAAACTGCCAGCAACATCACAGTGGGTACCAACCTGCAAGAATCAAAAGGCTGTGTATCTCTCCCTCTCAACACTAAGCATCAGGGTTCCCAGGGGAAGAGAACAGGTGAATCCCAAAACTATCTGTTTTGAGGTTCCAGATGAGAAGGAACCAGTATAAGAACTCTGGCAATATGAAAAAACAGGTTATTTCAACACTCCCAGATGATCACACTTCCTATCCAGCAATGGAATCCAAACAAAAGGAAATTTTTGAAATGTCAGATATGAAATTCAAAATATAGGTCACAAGTAAGCTCAATGGGATCAATGAGAAAGTTAAAAACCAACACAAAAAACCAAAAAGTAATTCAGGATATGAATAAAAAAATTCACTAAAGAGATAGACAGTTTTAAAAATAGAAGAATTTCTGGAAATGAAAGAGTCAGTTAGGTAATTTCAGCCATAGAGTTGAAAGTCTTACCAATATACTAAATCAAGCAGAAGAAATAAATTCAGAGCTTGAAGATAAGGCTTTCAAATTAATCCAGTCAAAAAGGAATATAAAAGAATCAAGAGGAATAAACAATATCTCTAAGAAATATGGAATTATGAAAAATGCCCAAACTTAAGAATTTTAAGTATCACTGAGGGAGTAGAAGAAAAAGCAAAATGCATGGAAAACCAATTTGAGGGAATAATGGAGGAAAACTTCCCTGGTCTTGTTAGAGATTTAGACATCCAGATACAAGAAGGTCATTTAAATCCTGGAAGATTCAGTGCAAATAGGACATCACCAAGTCACATAGTCATCAGTCTGACCAAAATCAAAGTGAAGGAGAAAATCCCACAGGCTGTGATACACAAAGGAAAACCCATCAGACAAACAGCAGACCTATCAACATAAATCTTACAGTCCAGAAAAAATTGGGGTCTCATCTTTAGTCTTCTTAAACAGAATCACTGTCAGCCAAGAATTTTGCATCCTGTAAAACTAAGTTTCATAAATGAAGGAGAAATAAAATTTTTCTCAGACAAGAAAACACTAAGAGAATTTGTCACCACTAGACCTGCCCTACAAAAGATGCTCAAAAGTGCTCTAAACACCAAAAAGAATGGTTGATACTCACCACTATAAAAACACTCAAAAGTAACAACACACAGCTCTTATAAAACAGTAGCAGAAGGGAAAATACAAAGCAACTAGGTAACAATCAACATGATAACTGTAACTATATCTTATGTATCAATATTAATAATGAATATAAATGATCTAAATGCCACACATAAAAGATTATAGATTGATGGAATAGATAAGAAAACACAACTTATATATCTGCTGACTTCAAGAAACCCATTTAAATAGCAAAAAGTCACAAAGATTCAAGGTAGAAGAGTGGAAAAAAATTTCCACACAAATGGAAAACAAAAGCTAGCAGACTGACTGCTCTTATATCAGATAAAACAGACTTTAAACAATAACAGTAAAAATAATAAAGATGGTCATTATATAATGATAAAGGGACCAATTCAATAAGAAGATCAGACAATCCTAAATATATATGCACCTGACACAGAAGCTTCCAGATTCATAAAACAAATAGCACTAGACCTAAAAAATGAAATAAAAAGTAACATAATAATAGCTAGGGCCTTCAACACTCCACTGACAGAAATAGACAGATCATCCAGGCAGAAAATCAACAAAGTAACACTGGACTTAAACAGGACTCTAGAACAAATGAATCTAACACACATTTACAGAACATTCTACTCAAAAACTACTGAATTTTTCTCATCGATGCATGTAACATTTTTCAAAAAAGACCATATATTAGGCCATAAAACAAGTTTCAGCAAATTTTAAAAAATTGAAATCGTACGATGTATCTTCCCAAACCACAGTGGAATAAAACTATAAATCAAATTCAAGAGGAACTCTCAAAAATACACAAATGTATGAAAATTAAACAATCTGCTGCTGAACGATCTTTGCATCAATGAAAAAATTAAGATGGAAATGAAAGAAAATTTTTGAATTGAATAACAATGGTGACACAAGCTACCAAAATCTCTAGGATACACTAAAAGCAGTGCTAAGAGGGAAATTCATAGAGCTAAATGTCTATATCAAAAAGGCAGAAAGATCACAAATTAATAATCTAATGTCACACCTGGGGGAACTTGAAAAACAAGAACAGACCAAACTAAAAGCTGGCAGAGACTAGAATTAAAACAGATTGGAGTAGAACTAAGTGAAAATCACAACCAAAATAACAATAGAAATAACAATTAACAAAACTGACAGACCACTAGCTAGATTAAACAAGAAAAGAAGAGAGAAGATTCAAATAAGCTCAATCAGAAATGAAAAAGGAGACATTATAACTGTTACCACAGAAATATAAAATATCATCTGAGACTACTACTAACACTTCTATGCACACAAACTAGAAAATCTAAAGGAAATGGACAAATTTTTAGAAACACATGACGTCCCAAACTTGAATCAAAAATAAATGGTAATCCTGAATAGACCAATAATGAGTAGCGAGATAAGTAATAAGAAGTCTCTCCCCCAAAAAAAGCCCAGGACCAGATGAATTCACAGCCAAATTCTACAAAACCTATGAGGAAGAACAGGTACCTATCTTACTGAAACTGTTCAATGACACTGAGAAGATAGAAATCCCCTCTAATACATTCTGCAAAACCAATACCTCCCTGATAGCAAAGCCAGGAAAGGATGTAAGAAAAAAAGAAAACTACAGACCAATATCCCTCATGAACATGGATGCAAAAATCATCAACAAAACACAGCTAACTGAAACCAAAAGCCCATTAAAAAAATAATTCTTCACAATCGTGTAGGTTTTATCACAGGGATACAAGGACAGTTCAATATATACAAATCAATAAATGTGATTAACCACATAATTAGAATGAAAAACAAATGCCATATAACCCTCTGAATAGATGCAGGAAAAACATTTGCTGAAAACCAGCACAACTTTGTAACAATAACCCCTACCAAAGTAGGCATATAAAGAACACATCTCAAAATAATGAACATGATATATGAAAAACCCACGGCCAACATCTTACTGAATGTAGAAAAGCCAAAAGCATCCCCCGCCCAAGAAGCGGAACAAGACAAGCGTGCCTACTTTCACCACTTATATTCAACATAACACTGGAATTCCTAGCCAGAGCAATCAGGCAAAAGAAAGAAATAAAGAGCATCCAAATCGGAAAAGAGGAAGTCAAGCTATCACCATTTGCCAATGATATGATCTTATATCTAGAAAACCCTAAAGATCCCACCAAAAAACTCCTAGAATTGACAAATGAATTCAGTCAAGTCTCAGGTTACATAATCAATGTACACAAATCAGTAGCTTTTCTATACACTAATAACAACCAAACAGAATCAAATCAAGAACTCAATCTCATTTACAATAACTACAAAAAGAGAAAATACCTTTTAATATACTTAACCAATGAGATGAAAGACTTGTACAAGGACAACTAGAAAACACTGATGAAATAAGTCTTAGATGACAAAAACAACTGGAAAAGTATTTCATGCTCATGGCTTGGAAGGATCAATATTATTAAAATGTCCATACTGTCCAAAGTAATCTACAGATTCAATGCAATTCTGATCCAAA
This sequence comes from Avahi laniger, assembly GCA_963575035.1. Classification (NCBI taxonomy): domain Eukaryota; kingdom Metazoa; phylum Chordata; class Mammalia; order Primates; family Indriidae; genus Avahi; species Avahi laniger. The sequence continues at coordinate 673 of CAUYSK010019047.1, read as the reverse complement.
TATCAATGTCATTTTTCACAGAATTAGAAAAAACAGCCCTAAAATTCACACAGAACCAAAAAAGAACATGAATAGCTGAAGCAATCCTAAGCAAAAAGAACAAATCTGGAGGCACGCATTACCCAACTTCAAATTATACTACAAGGCAATAGTAACAAGAACAGGCCGGGCGCGGTGGCTCGCGTCTGTAATCCTAGCACTCTGGGAGGCCGAGGCGGGCGGATTGTTTGAGCTCAGGAGTTCAAGACCAGCCTGAGCAAGAGCGACACCCCGTCTCTACTAGAAAGCAGAAAGAAATGATCCGGACAACTAAAAATATATATATATACAAAAAATTAGCCAGGCATGGTGGCGCATGCCTGTAGTCCCAGCTCCTCGGGAGGCTGAGGCAGAAGGACGGCTTGAGCCCAGCAGTCTGAGGTTGCTGTGAGTTAGGCTGACGCCACGGCACTCGCTCTAGCCAGGGCGACAAAATGAGACTCTGTCTCAAAAAAAAAAAAAAAAAAAAATGGTTGCCCTTATTGATATCACGTGATTCCCGTCCCTTCCTCACTTGGCCAGGCCAGCCCGTCCCCGTCACCTGTTTCCTCTCCCACCCTCCAGAGTCCTGCACTCCAGCCCCTGTGACCTCCTTCCTGCCCACTTACGCTCCACACCGCTGCAATGCTGATCG